>CATIWQ010491027.1:0-16456 GCA_949673415.1 Euphorbia schlechtendalii
TTTTTTCAAATCAACAATAAGTTACATGTGTTAAAAATTATTTATATTGATTTTTAGTTATTTTATGTTAAAAAAATTAATATATGGAAAAAAAATTAATTTAAAATAAAAAAAATAATTTTGATTTAAAACCGAACCGAACCGAAATATTTCGGTTCAGACCGAACCGAACCGAAATAATTCGATTCGGTTTTCGGTTCTAAAATTTCCCCCCTTTCGATTTTCGGTTCTGTTTTTGAACTGAACTGAGTTTTGCTCACCCCTAGCTATTACATGGTATATTATAATCATATTTAATAAGGGGGTGTTTCTCCAAACTTAAAAGTTATTCAATCTTGCTTAAAAGTAGAATTTTAAATTAAAAGTTAGTTAGTTTAGTGTTTCTCTAAACTTTTTTCAACTTAAAAAAGTTATTTTTAAGTAAAAAGTAAGAAGTAGTTAATACTTACTTTTAAAAAGTGATTTTTTTTCAAATCTACTTTTTAACCAAACAAATTACAATATTGCTCTTGTATTATATTCAAATCCTTTTATAAAACATATAAAATTATAGTATTTTCAAGATTCAACAACTTAAAAGTGATTTAAAATTCAATTTTGAGAAACACTTTTAATGACTTAAAAATAGTTTTACAGAAACACTTAACTACTTATTTTTAAACTCCTTAAAAGTTAAAAAAACACTTTTAAGTTATAAGTCACAGGTTATAAGTTTAAAGAAACACCCCCTAAATGTGTCAAACAGTTTTAAAATTGGTTTTGAAGTTGTTGTTTTAATAAGTTGCTTTCATAAATTTTATTTGTAGATTATATATTTTAGTTTTGAACAATATATTTTGAAACTTTTAATTTTTTTCAAAATTAATTTTGTTGCTCACAGAAAAAACTTGAAAATGAAACTTTTCGGAATAGTAGTTTGGGATAGCAAACCCAAACGACTGGCACTTAACTTATTTGATTGATTCATGAAATCGTAATCTTAAAAGTCAGAGATTTAAATCAACAATCGGATGAGCTAAGTTTTTCTTTTGTTATTATAGTAAACTCAATTTGGGAAATTTAGAGAGGAAAAAAAATCAGACCAAAGAAATTTATTTTTATCATATCAATGTTAAAATTTTCTATCGCGGGAGTTGGGAGAATTTGATACTTATACAGACTTTAATTACCACAAATTCATAGTTCTGTGACAGAAATTTCAATAATATGTTACAATGTATATGAATCAATTATTTATTTATATCATGATTATCATATGATTTTTTATTGAGCGTTTCAAAAATCATTAAGTATTATTAGGGCAGTTCGGGTCTTCGTGAAGACTAATATTATTTGCGTACTTTAATTTTACATATTTAATAGTATAGTGAAATTATAAATTTAATTAATTTTTAACCATTTTTCACGGTCAATTGCTTATACCAATTTAAAACACTTTTAAAATTATTTGAAAAAAATGGTTTTTTAGTTGAAAAGCGACAACTTGTCTATCGTGATCTATATTGGCACGCTTTTGTGGCATTAACCTAGTATGAGATTGCTTAAACATCTTTCATAGTTTATCTATTTACAAATTATCTTACTACATGAAATAAATTATAAATTTGAAAATGAATATTTGATAACGTGTCTAGCTCATCTTCCCTATATGATGTGGTACTATGCATCATCTCAAATTGTCGATAATGTCTATTTAATTGTCTAGATGCAGATAATTAACTACAATAAATATAAATTAAAATGGAATAGACAATTTACCATCTCTATTTTATAAATAGACATTATCTATTTTTAAGGCTGTTATCACATCATCAAAATGAATTTTTATTTCACATGTCACCTAAATTTGAAATTCGCAAACTATTAAAGAGACTCTTAGTTCCATAAATTCGAATAGAAATGTGGAATGTTAAAAAGCTTAATATATACTCCATGAGTTTGCTTAAATTATAATGCTACTAGTTAAGTACAATTATTTATGATCAAATCAAGAAGGAAAAATGCCAAACAAGACAAGATCAGGAAAATAAATCGAACTAAACATTTTTTAAAAGAAATTGTCTCATTAAGTCTACAATAATAATAAAAAATGTCACACCTTACCTCATCTGAATTTGGACTCAAGCTTATGACATAAATGATCACAACTTCATATCTTAACTAATCAAGCTCACACATTTGTCACAAATTCAAACTAAACATTATCAATATGATTATTTGAACTTAAAAGGATGGTTTTTAATTGTTAAGTTAGGTATTCGTGCCATTATGAGCTTAGACGTCAATCATAATTTGGTTAGTGTTATGACATTTTCATTTTTCAATATATTATTTTTTATTTTTATAAAAGTTTACGCAATTGTGCTTCAATAAAAGCTTCACTTGTATGTGGATTAGAATGTGACATATATTATCACTTATCCAACCTTAATAACAAGATTAAGACATTTTCACAAATCATTTAATTCAATATGTTATTTTCTTAGAGTAAATTTCAAATACATGTTTTGTGATTTCATTCATTTTTTAAAATATACTATGTGGAATTTTTTGTTTAAAAACATGTCATGTGGTTTGTAACCGTTAGCAAAAAAAAAAGAATTCCAGTTTTTAATCACGTTATAAAAAAGGTTAATGTTATTGATTTTGAACTGAATTTTTGAAGCTCGGTTAATAAAAATACAATACATCTTAATAATAAAATTTAGAACTTTCATGAGAAGCATAAATAATTTTTTTACTTTAAATGTAATAGCAACTTTGAAACATCATAATAAAATGAAGACATTCTGAAAATTATTCAAAATTTTAATGTATAATTTTTAAATAATATGGTTAAATTTATAGGATTTTTAAATTGATTGAAATACCTCCTCTAAAACTATCATTTTTAATGAAAAAATATTTTATTCCTTTCTGGTAACGGTTACAAATTTGAAAAAAATTCACAGGACATGATTTTGAAAATAAGTGAAATCACATGACACGTTTTTTAAGTTTATCCATTTTTTTATAAGCGATTAAGCTTAATCTATCATTGTTTCAATAGGTGAATACTCCTTAAACATTGTATAAAACAATTGTATCAGGTGAGTGCAAATTATCTCCATAGTTTAAGTGTTTGTTTTGGATTTTTTCCTTGCTGGCAACTAATGTCCCGAAAATCTCAACTCGTAAGCTTTTCATATAATAACAAAATATGATATTTGACAAAATATTTTGACTCTCGATACTAATTAAGTAGTGGCTGTTTACTATTTTTTTTCAAGGTCAAAATTTGCGGTTATAGATAAAACTTTAAATGAAGTTCTCCCTTGACAACAGTTTGGCTTCTCATAACATGTTAAGTTTATTAGTTCTATGATTGATTTAACTTTAGATAAGTCAGGATTTGAACATGGGTTCTTTAACTTTTTTTTGTGGTTTCCTTTCAAATTTTAGATTCATCTTTTTTTCTGTAGGTTTAACCAAATATTATCGGTTCATAATCACATTACTTAATGGTGGGTAATGATTTGCTTAGTGATTGATTTAAAACTGAATCTATAATTCTAAAAAATACAAATTCAAATCATATGATGCAAAATAGATATTTTTATTTTTATTTAAGTAAGTAAATTTTACAATTTATTACATATACATACATACATTTAATACTTGAATAATAAATATATAATTGAAATTAATCAGTTACATATAATAAATCATAATATAGCAATGTGTTAAAATATTACTCTCTCCTGCTTTTTGTAGCGTTAAAGTTTTTAATTATAAATATATTTGTTATTCCTGATTTATATGAAAATGTCAAAAAGACTAAAAAACCCCAAATAGGGTATGTGTTGTTTAAACCATGGTACTTGTAATTGATATTTTTTTGTTTTCTGAATTTAATATGCATTTTCAAATAAACTACAATTTAGAGTTGCGCTAATTCCAATTAATTACCAAAATTTGCTTTTTTATTCATATATTTGTTCCTGAAATTAAGGGAAAAGGTTTGAAAATTGTATGTCCTAAGGATTTCATTTAACAACTTCTTTGTGCACTCAAGGCTGGAGCCAAACTTGATATGGAATCATTTTATGATGAAATCATTATAATTTTGATCTTAATACAAGAAAGTAATTAGGAGTGCGCATATTATCGATAATTATTGCTAAAGATGGGGACGAAACCCTTAAACGCGTGAGAAATATTATATTAATTGTCACACAATATTTGTATGGACTAAGCTATATAAACATTGGCGTGATTAAATATTTATAATCCAGCTATCACATTTAATACAAGTAATCAGTTTTATTTCTATTAAACAGAGCATCCAAAATATAATAAATTATTAGATCATCAATTAAACGGATAATATATCATGAAAATACTCATAATCTATGTTGCGCTTGAATTCAACCATGCGATTATATCATCATAATAAATATTACCATTAAATACTTGTTTTTCTGTTAAACAATAATTTTAATGTTTTAGTTTCGAGTATTAAACAATTTTTTTTGTTACTATTTTATTTAAAAAACCATTAGGAACAATAAAGGGTGTCAATATGATGTCACATATGACTTGTTGTGAAGTTGCTGAGTTGAAATCGCAAAACCAGTTAGTATAACATGTGTTGATGAACTATAATAAAGCAACAAAGCAATGTAGTTACAGTGAGACTCATAGCCGCGTAGAAATACCTTCAATAGTTTACAGAGCTACGATAGTTACAGACTTTTCCAGCTGTATAAAATTTGTTACACAATGGTTACAATTTTCTCTATATGAACAACTATTTACAATTATTGTTCCAATTACTACGAAATTAATCAATTCATCGGAGCTTTCGCCTCTTTCAATAAGCTTTTCATATTTAAGATTTTTCATGTGCGTGTCATGATAGGTTGCCTACAAATGATCATGCAAATTAATAGATAATCATTTAATAAATCATACATGAACGCAAGATACTTCATATATAAAACTATGTGTTTTTTACATATGATACTTGAAAGTAGTTGTTGAACATTACGACAAGCATGTCTTATTTGTGACCTAAATTATGTGAAGTTGAAGATCTAACAACTTTGTTTATGTGTCTTGTTTTCTTCTTTGCTTTTTACATTATAAAATTGTTAAATGAAAAGTTAGTGGCATTTGTAAGGTGGATGTACCAAAAAGGCGATTTACAATTGTAGACATTTAAAAAAGATGAGTGTAATTATCACATATATGAGATATTTTTGGTACTAAGTGTTTGCATTTGTATTATCTTTTTGTATTTTTCATATAAAGTTTTCCTCAGTATGGAAAATTAATTTATATTTGGCATGGGCATAGTGTGGCGGGTTTGACATAATACACAAGTGTTCTATTTTTTATTAAAGTAATTTTAGCTTCACATAGGCTTTATATTAGGTAATCGACCACACAACAATTATAGTTACAGACTAGCATAAAGGGATAGCATTATGCCCTTACCTTGGTAACAGCTTTACCACGACTCAATTTTTAAAATGATCAGAAACACACTCAATTTTATAATAATGAGTGGTTTAGTCCCATTCAACGTTACATGTCAAAATCTAGTTGGTTTAAATTATAAAAATTATTGTATTATCTAATTTTTTTCTTTTCAATCGAAAATTACACGTGACATTAAAAGGGTAAGCTGATGCAATTTTACCAAATTTAAAATATTCGGATAACATCCAACTTTTATAAATAATTTTGAGCTAAGATAAGTACACACCTATGATTAATAATTTTATGACTGTAACACTAATTATTAGGTACCCATTGCCTGCATTGTTTACTGAGCATGGCATTTTGCATGCATACGTCAATTGCTTTGACTTTTTTTTTTCATTTTGTTTGTTTGTGAAACTTGTTTTGGATTGGCGGGTTCAACAATGAAAATTGAAATTTGTTATTTGATAGACTATGAACCTATTTGATATTGCGGTCAGAGTAGCTATCACGAAAATCTTCGATTAAAAATGTTAATAAATAACATTATTTGATAATGGATAGAAAAATATTGAAAAAAATATCGTTTATTGACGATTAAAAATAATCTTCGGTGATGGAAAACAAATTTTTATCCCAAAGCATGGAAGTTCATTTTTAATCGTTATTAAATGTTAAATTTAATTAATTTAAAACTATTTGCTATTAATTTGCATAGCTTTTCGAGATAATAATCTGTAAAAAATTGAAAATATAACTTTTCGATAAAACAATATAGGAAAATAATTTCAAATTGATCCTTAATAAGTATAGAATCTAATATGTTCTCAATTCTTTATTAACCCATTAATTTGACCAGGGTCGTCCGGGGAATTTCTAGGGTCCTGAGCAAAAAATGAAATATTGCCCTTGTAAATAAAAATTTATTTAAAAACTTTCAACAACAATTTATTATTTAACTAATAAATATATCGGTATACAACGAAATTAAAATTCATTTGATAAAATTTGAATAAATTAGATATCAAAATCGTTATAATATAAAAAGGGTTAAACAATTATAGAGATTTCAAGGATAAATAAAATAAAAGAGGGATAAAATGGAAAGCATACAAGCGCCCCATCCACCAGGCTACAAGAACTTTAAGCTTACTTCCTCAGAATTATCGTATATATAAATTTTATTTTATTCTTGTAAACCCGAAGAATTATTCGAGGCCCAGTAAGATTTAGGGCCCTGAGCGATTGCTCATAGTGCTCCTGCTATTGAGCCAGCCCTGAATTTGACTAACTGGACTAATAATTTCACAGAGCAAAACGGATTAATTGAATAATAAGTTAAATAATTATTTAGTGTCTAAAAATTTACATGTAATTCAAAAGATGCAACAGAGGTTCCTATAACATCTTTCAGTTTCCATCTCAATACTTTTTTGTGAAGCTGAAATCTTTATTATTAAATAATGGTTTACTCTTTGACTATATCATGTTATTAGATTATTGCATATGAACTTTAGCAATAGAATATTAATCATATTCTATTTTTCATTATTTAAACTTCATTTTCCAGCATTTTACAGAATCTACAATGTTTTTTCTATTCATATTTATTTTTCAATTCCCCAAATTAAATTCTCTTATAATAATAATAATATATTATTAGTATGTTAATAATATTAATGTAAAATATGAAAACAAATAAAAATAAGAAAAAAGAAACAATATTTTAATGTATTTCCTGAATAGAGTTTCCTATATACGAGGAACTCTATTTTTGGAATATACTATATGGAAAACCATTGAATTTGCGCTAAACCATAGAAAGATTTATATATATAGAACTTTATACACGCGTAAAGTTGAAAATAATTTCAATTTAATTTGAATATATACTAATATCATTTTACAATGTAAATAATTGGTTTGGTCTCGAACATCATGTCATAAACGATAGAATAAATTGTTGGTTCTGAGAGGTGAAGGAAGAAGTAGAGTGTTGATGAATAGTATAGAATGGAAAAAATGAAGCTCAATGCAACTTGTTAAAACGGGTTATTGTCATCCTGAACTTTAAACGTGTCAAATATTTTTTTGAATCTGTTTAAAATGCACCAGCTTACCTCATTAATGTCGCGTATTAACTTTTGATTAAAGAAAAAAATAAGAAAAATGACATATTTGAAAAATCAAACCAAGCATATAATGCAGGTGATGAGAGGGGCAAACTGGTACATTATAAATAAATTTAGGGAAACATATGTGACAATTTAAAAGTTGAAAGTGATATGAATCCATTTTAAACCAGTTTAAAGAATATAGATGCATGAAAAAAAAAAGGGAAGAAGTTAAGCCTTAAGTCCCAAAAGTAAAAAAAAAAACAATGCTATTCAGTCAAAGCATGGTCTCTTTGCAGCTCTCTGCTTTCTAATTACTTATACTATCGCCGTGAACTTTATGCATTTTATTAAATTCCAATCATTCTTCATACAGTGTACTCCGATAAGATTTTATATTAAATTTGGGGCATTTCATTTCGAGAATGATTATTGTATTAATATATATATATATATATATATATTATTTATTTTAATTCTTTTGTTACATTTTGGTTACAAGAAATGTAAATGATGTAAATAAATTTTTATAATAATGATAAAATATTACTACATCCATCCCTTTTAAGATTTTCACCAAAATCAATAAACATTTATTAAAATACTAAAATAACTAATTAGTCTTTTACTTCATTATACTAAAATTTTCTTTCTTCTTATTACTAACTTATATTTTATCAATTTATAATCTCTCACATAATTATTAAGGAATAAATTAAAGAAAAAATGGTAAAATGTGTATTGAAAATCTAAAATGACAATATATAAGGAACAAGACTAAAAGGCTAAAAAAATTTACACAAAAAAATGAAGTTAGTATTATTATTTTATGAAAAATGCGAAAGATGGTTGGAGTATAAATCTTGCAAAATACAGTTTGCCATTGAGACGGGCTAACCCTGTAGGTGGATGGATCTACTCTCTAGTTACCATTATACCTGGGCATGGGTTGGACTAGACCAGGTTCGGATCGGACCTAGTCAAGTCTAGTTAAAAAGTGAGTGATCCAAATACTTCCTCCGTCTACTAAATATTGTTGTTTTAATTAATTCACAGTTTTAAGATAACAATTAACCGAATGAGGTGATTTACTGATTTACCCTTTCATGAATGTCATACTCTATTTACAAGAATTCATTAATATGTTTAAATACTGATTCATTGATTCATTTATTGGGGATTAAAATATAATTATCTTGAAAATTGAACAAATCAATAGTAGTGGAAATGAAAAACTGAAAACATCATAATTTCTCTAAAACGATAATATTTTATACCCGAAAGAGTGAAATATAAAATCAGATTCAGAATGCCTTTATAAATAAACAAATTCCAAGGCAGACCTGCGACCTACCAGATAATTTTTATATATAATATTTTTATTATTATAACAATTACTTATATTCATTACTATTTGTTTATAAAAAATTTACCAGCATAATAGAATTTCAAAAGCCAACTTTCAGAATTTTGATTATTCATTTATTGAAGACGACCACGTGGATGTTCGTACGCCAGCTTATTTTCAATTTTCTTGCACGATTAAATTACAGGTATAACTTTCATCACTTTTGAAAAAATACATTATCTTTGATGTTTTGAAAAAAAATTCATCCCTTTTTAAATAAATGTCATTTTAATATTATTTACTAATAATAATATCACATTAGTTAAGATAATAAAAATACTTATTTACTCCTATGATTTTATTCATTTGAAAGTTTATTGGATACTTTATTCTTTTTATCATTTTCAATGTGCATTAAATAAGAGTAAAATGGATAAAATGTGCATTTGAATCCTGAAACGACACTTATTTTAAAAAAAATTCAAAAGCCCTAAAAGGACACTTATTAAAAAAGGGAGGTAGTAATAACATCATTGCATTTTGATTTTTCATACTATAAATTCTTTGCATCTTAAATTATATGTTTCTTTATAAAAATCGTTAACATAACAAATATTTGTTAGTATATTTAATTCATTTTTGTTTGTTTATGAGGTATGTAACAATAAAAAGTATTTTTTTTTATAATCATTAGACATTTTATAAATTGAATGTATGGTTTCACGAGATAAAATGATTGAAATTTTTTTTGAGCACTTCTAATCCATAACATTTTAAAATATGATATAGAAGATTCATAAACATATTTTATGCTAAGAAATTTGATACAAAATGAGACAATACAATACATGAGGAGGTTATAGTATGAAAAGACAAAACATATGAGGGTTTAGACTATTTTTCAAAACATGAGGAGGTTGTTAGGAATGCCACATCGTCACCGAACTTCACATTAGTATGATATTGTCCGCTTTGGGCCAAGCCCTCACGGATTTATTTTTTGGCTTCTTCCCAAAATGGATCATACTAATGGAGTTTGATGAATACTTATATATTGCTTGAAATTCTTTAAATTTTCCAATGCGGGACTTTGTTTGCAGACAATACAGCTCGTGGCATTTATCTTCAACGAAATCCATTTAATCTGCCAACCATCTTGCACCGCCGCTAACACGTTGCGGAACACGCCCCTCGATTTCGACACAAGACACCAATTGCAGATTTCCAATTCGCAAGGCCAAATTGGTCCCGAAGAATTTCTCACTCGATGCAATCCGCTCCACTTCCTAGCAACGAACCTTGGCTCGGATATCACTTGTTAGGATTGCCGCATCGCCACCGAACTCCACATTAGTATGATATTGTCCGCTTTGGACCAAGCCCTCATGAATTTGTTTCTGGGCTTCTTCCTAAAATGCCTCATATTAATGGAGTTTGATGGACAATTATATATTACTTGAAATTCTTTAAATTTTCCAATGTGGGACTTGGTTTGCATTCTAACATAGGTAATAGTGTATTTGTTCGAAATAAAAAGAAGTTATAATTATTTACGCTTGAATTACTTATATAGATATTTGCAATGGCATTTGTAATTTTGACTTTAGTAGGAAATATAAATATATAATATTAATATATTATTAATTTACATCAGATCGGACGGATTGAGTTTGAATTTTAACATAAAAATCAAGCTCAGCTTATATGTTAATCAAGCTCCTACGAATTCTGACCTGACCGGGCATATGTTATAAACTGTTTGTCCAAGCCCTTCTCAAAACGAGCGGGCATGGACGGGCATTACAGACTTGCGAGCATGTGGCCATATCTAATTTTCCTCTATTACAATTATTTTAAAAAATTAATGAAGGGGTTAGACTTTTTTGTTTTTGCTATTACACAAGACATATACAGAGGTGGTCTCAAATCTAATGTCTCACGTGTTTTATTTTTAAATTAAGAATATGACAAGCAATTTTCGAACACTTAAAACGCAATGTACAGTCACAATTTTCATTTGCAGTTTGCGCTACATATGGAAAGACAGATCTAATAATTTAACCCTAAAACAATAAGAAGGCAAAAAGGAAGATAAAAATTAGTGTATTTCTCTTTGACTATGGAATTGCAATAACTTTGACAAAATATTGAGAAAATTTAAATGCCAAAATATTTGGTTACCTTTTCTTGTGTTACTCACCAACCCATCGCTTTACCAATTATTTATAACATTGCAATGTCGAAATGCAAACCAAATCCGACATTAAAAATTTTGAAGAATTTCAGGTAATATATAAATGTTCATTAAAATTTGTTAGTATGGTTTTTTTGGAAAGGAGTTCAAAAACAAATCTGTGAGGATTTTACCCAAAACGAATAATATCATACTAATGTGAAGTTTGGTGGCGATACGACATTCCCAACAAGTGGCATCCGAGTCAAGGTTCGTAGCTGGGAAGTGGAGCAGACTGCATATGTCGAGAAATTATCAGAATCATGACCGATACCAATTTAGCTTTATGAATTGATAATCTGTAGTTGATGCTTGTGTCGAAATCGAGGGATTGATAATCTGCAGTTGATGCTTGTGTCGAAATCGAGGGACGTGTTCCACAACGTGATAGCAACAAATGCAAGATGATTGGCAGATTAAATGGATTTCGTTGAAAGGAAATGTCACGATGGAAGAATTATTGGAATGCAAATCAAATCTCACATTGAAAATTTGGAGAATTTCAAATAATGTATAAATTTCCATCAAACTTCATTAATATGAGGTTTTTCGTGATTGAGCCCAAAAAAAATCAATGAAGACTTGGATTAAAGTGAACAATATCATATTACTGTGAAGTTTGGTGGCGACGTGGCAATCCCAAAAAGTAAAATACTTCATTAACACCTATTTACTATAATTACAATTCGGCCATCGTCAAAATTATTTAACTCATCGATATATATGTGACTATAATGTTTAGTTTAGGTTTTCTTTTTCTGTAATATGTTTAGTTTAGACTTTAGAGTCAAGACCACGAAACAAAAGCACATCCAATTTATAAAAAAAACATAGTTTTTATAGCTTCCATCTATGAAATAAATAGTTCCAGTCAATCTATTTGATTATTCATGCATTTTTTAAGACTACGTCGAACATTAAGTGAGGATTGCCCCTTCCATCCATTCGATTATAGAAATTTTTTAAAGTATTTCATGAGTTTCTCGTAAAACAAGTAAGCAAAAATTGTTGTTACTTCTTCTTTTAGAATATACAAAAAAAAATAAAATTTGAATATAGTATTATAACAAAGAGAATGTCTACTCTGAAATTATCTAAATGATTATTCAGCATTCTTGAGTTTAAGTTTTTCACAATGTAAAACATGAAAGACAATAAACTATAAGTTAATAATGTATTAAATATTTAATTATAGTTAATTAAATTTAGTTAAGATTAGCTCACCTAGTCTTGCTAACCAAAGAAGACTCCATCAGAATTACTAATGGAGGTTGCTTGAGTATTATTAATCAGCATGGTAAAATTAGATTTAACTGAGCACCTAACTTGTATTTTATTTGCTGAGTATTTAAAGTTGTGCCGTTATAACACTGTGTGATTTTAACATATGTTTCATAGATAGAATATTCATAGTTGATGCGTTTCATGTTACTAAGATGATGTGGTGTTGAAAAGAAAAAGGGAATGACATCATAAGTGATCCAAAAGCAAAAGCAATAATAATTTTGTCAACATGTCAACGCTACAGTCCAACTGAATTCAAACCGTCTCGCCGCATTACAGAATTAAATGCGTCAACCTACTACTTCAAACTTGGTCAAGCTAATCAAAGGAAGCCACATTGCAGCTCGTGCCGAAGGTCACTCGACAAAGAAAGAGTGATGACTGAAGAGTGAAGACTAACAATATTTTAATCAACGTTATAATCTCGTTGACTCAACAGTTTAATCTCGCACAACAACAAATACGAATCCCTATCACAACGGATTCAAAAATGTCTACTTCAACGATAAATTGAAGATTAAACGAGAAGAATTAAGTTTGCAATGACTACTTCAACTCTCTGCATATAAAAGAGACTCGAAGACAACAATTCAAACTTGGTGAATACACTTAAAATTTCCTAAGCTCTAACTCGTATTTAAGCAAATAGAAATTTCTCTAAAGCAAAGCAAGAACAAATTAACTCAGTTCTCTGTTTCAAGCTTAGCTTACACAAAAGGTCACTGTAATAGAAAAATCAGATTAGCTACGTAAGAAGAACCAACACAACTATAAGTTGAGTTTATCCAAATCCTTTAAAAAAATCTCTGAGTGGAAGTAAGATTGTGAAGGGTACACAATCTTGCTGGAGTGTTACAATTTAGAAGGTGCTTATTGTAATACCCAATATGAAGGCTTCCCCACCTAATTAAATGAGTGGATATAGTGGATTAAAGCTTAGAAAATGCACCTAAGGACTAGATGTGGGCAAGATGGTGAACTAGGATAAATCTCGTTGTTTGATCTCTCTTACCTCTAATATTCACTTTACTCGACAAGTATTTTCACTCGCTTAGTTCGAAGCCTTAAAAAAACTAAAAAAACCGGATTAGAAACCAAATCTAAGTCATGCACCTCCTCTATCTAATTGTATTACACGCAAACTAGACCAATGAACTATATACTACAAATTTAATATCTAATTTGATAGGCCGATCCTAAATTATGAGAATTTTAATGAGTGTATGAAGATTTAATATTAATTAAACCATTATTATATCACTGATTTTATTAATTATCAAACGTGAAATATTAAACAAAATAGGTGGTTCTCATTATGATTTAAAATTCATAATATAATAAAAAAAACTGAACAATTACGTTACATTAATAAAAAAAACTTCTCACCCTCCCTTAATATGTTCTTGAACTTCTAATCTAAATTCTAAATCATAGCATGCGCTTCGGTTTCAACAACTATGTATGTACGATCAATTATTCTACGTATAGAAGATTAAAAGTAGAAATGAACAGAATAATTAAATTCATAGAAAAGTACTGACAATAATTCAATAATAAAAATTATAAAAACTCAAGTTAAAAAAACTAAAATCTCACACGGAATATATCATCCCACGTGTGCCCAAAAAAAAGGAAATGGAACATCTCTCACATAATTTATCGTAGA
The DNA here is from genome assembly GCA_949673415.1 of Euphorbia schlechtendalii. Classification (NCBI taxonomy): domain Eukaryota; kingdom Viridiplantae; phylum Streptophyta; class Magnoliopsida; order Malpighiales; family Euphorbiaceae; genus Euphorbia; species Euphorbia schlechtendalii. Next base: position 14,112 of record CATIWQ010491027.1, read on the forward strand.
CTATAAATGGATCTACATACATATATAACATAATGTTAATTCTCATATGTCTCCCCCTTCTCCTCGCTATTTAATTAAATTATCATAAAATCTGTCGTTTTCTGATTTTTATTTATATTTATAGAAAACCATCATAAAATAAGAAGTTGGTACGTATGTATGTATAGTCATATACTTGCAATTTGGATGAGGATGAGCCAAATTGGAAATAAAAGACATTATTATATAATGTAAAATAAAATTGAAAGAAAACGATATGAACATTAAAACGTAAATATGCGTATGGGTAATGTTTTGTTACATCTAGTGCTGCACAACCAAATTTCTTTATAAAACTGACAAAATAGTGCTACTTTAAATATAAATTGGTTTAAGTTGAAAACATGATAGTTAATTTAGAAGTTCACCGTAATTATATTAATCTTATATATAATCTAAAACTTAGTGGTCAACCACCCATTGGACTTGTTACCATGATCATAAATTTTTCTCAAAATGGAGAAAGAAATTAGAGATTCTGGGTTCAAGTTCCAGGAATCTCAAAAATTAAATATTCATATTTCTTAAAAAAACATAGCGGTAGAGTTGAAAGTTGGGTTAATTCCCGGGGAATGTCATCCTCATTAAGGTTTTGGAGAAAAATATCACCCATCTTCGTTAAAGCTTCGGAGATTTTATTTATTTCATTTCCAAATCGGGGACTCCCCATCACTATTGGGGATTCTCCAAATTTCCATTAAAATAAATAAATGCAAAAAAAATTCTTATCAAAATTATTCCGGATCAATACTTTGAAAAAAATTTAAACTGAGTTTATATTTCAATAATACTCAGTGTCAAATAAATGAAAAGTTTAATGCATAGTGTAAGAAATTTAAGAAAACAAAATTGAACACTAGATACATTGTTTAACAATCAAAGTAAAATATAAAATAAAATAGAGTTTTTGACTTATGTAAAAAAGATTTAAATTTATAAAGTTGAGATATTTAATAAACATTCGTATATATAAGTCCATGTTACATATGACTAGAAATTTTTTCATAAAATGATTTACATTACCAAATAACTACTATAAAATATAGCAACAAATAACTTGATATTTTTTAGTAGTATTCGGGGATTTTCCATTAAAACTTATTGGGATCGATATCGGTTTGGAGAATGTTATCCCCATCCACATCCCCGTTAAAGATTTAGGGATTTAAAAAATCCTCATCCCCACCTCGTGAGGATTCTCATAAGAGAATCCCTATCCCCATCGGGGCGGATCCTCATCGGGTTCAGGGATTCCCCGCCCCACTTTCAACCCTATTTAGCGATGATAATTAGATATTGTTAAACCTAGTAAGGGTAATTTAAGTGTCAGAGGGTGTGAATAACTCTTTTTCGAGTTTTCACAAACTTCAGAAGTTGTTGCGGAATTATAGTTTTAACAACCTCTGACACAGGATTTGAGCTAACTAGTTTATAATTACTTAAATTATGTCCCTCCGAAATTTAACAATTTCAGATGCTGTTGCGGAATTACAGTTTTTATCAACCTCTGACACAGGATCCGAGCCTTACTAGTTTATAACTACTCAAATTATGTCCCTCTGAAATTTCACAATTTCAGATGCAATCAAATTAATAATGCAACAGTTAAAGGAGTTTAGAGATTGTAAACACATGTCTTTATACTTGTTCAACCTCTACCTAATCCAATAATTGGAATCTCTTGTCCAATCTTTAATCCACTAGTAATTCTCCTTCAAGGGTGGAGAACAAACCACTACAAATGCTGATTACATATTTAAAGTACATTCCTTCAATCTCATCTAAGCTTTACAGATATAGATATAAGAGTAATGTCCTCACTATACCTAGACTCTGAGATATACATATACTAGTGTATCTAAACTTTCCCACACTAACTCAACACCTGAGCTAGTGATCTACAAGTTTTGAATAAAAAGATTTGAACCGCTTAACTTTGTTTCAGTCAACTCTTTTACAAACAGATTTTAAATGAAGGTTTGCTTAATTGCTTTTGAAAGTGAAGTTGGACAATACTTTATGATAGCTTGAATGCTCTTTAGAATAATTGATACATTACCAAGTTCCTTTGCTTAAAATTTACTCCTTTATATAGGATTCTTTTCCGTTGAACTTGGACTGTAGCTGAAATCCAACCACTGTCTCTTGAAATCAATATATTATCTAAAAGAAGTACAATGACATGTTAGACTTAGTTAATTTCTCATTTAGAAATTGAGAAATAGTCCTATAATAGAGCTGATGAAAAGTGGTCCACATAAAATATTATAAATTTAAGATTTTATATATATATATATATATATATA
>CATIWQ010491037.1:0-21101 GCA_949673415.1 Euphorbia schlechtendalii
TCAGGCTACCTACTTTGTCCTCATTCGGTCACTATCAAAAAACACTTACAGAAAAATCAACAAAGCTTTAGCTGAGTTATTATGGTTAGAACTCGTATGGATCGTCGATTGGTGGGCAGGACTCAAGGTTCACCTTTCTCATACCTAATTTTACTACTGCTTATTTGCTGTTGTTTTCTTCAATTTATGATCCTTATTGCGGAAGGCAAATTGTAGGAGTTTAATCTTCTATTCAACATCTGAACTGATAGATTAAGCTCAGTCTAAATTTACATTCAATTGAGCTCAATTCAAGATGAATGTGTTAATTGTTGGAACTGCCAATGACTAGGAGTTAGCTAACACGAATAGTGGATTTTGAAGCCAATATCAACTTATTTATTCTGCAATTTTTAACACCATTGTATGTATTCATAGATTCATAAGAAAATTTGGATGGCACATCAGTAACAAAATAGAGTCAATAGCCTGAAAGAAGTAACTTATAACAGTTAGTTTGAATTTGAGTTCTATTTGCAGAAAGTTAAATATTACCAAGTTTGTGTTTGTTTCCGCAGATCAAACTCTTTATGAATAAGGAGACTTTGAATAAGATGGGTAAACCAAAATGCTTACCAACCTGCATGCTTCCTTTCATACGAGAAGGATAGATAGAAGTCTATTTTACATTAATATTAATGATTTATTTATATGCTCCTTATGATTATGTAGGAAAGGAACATGCACTTGTTTTGGGCAACCACATAAGCGATATTGATTGGCTTGTTGGGTGGATTTTGGCTCAGGTGCATTGTTAAAATTTAGCACATTTATTATTTTTCCCACCTTTTCACTTTAATATTTAACTTTCTGATGTCATGTCACCTTATTATGTTTCATGTTCTGCTAAGTGTTAATATTCCTGAAATCCTTTGACAGCGGTCAGGATGCCTTGGCAATGCATTAGCAGTCATGAAGAAATCATTGAAATCCCTTCTGGTATGTCTTACACTTGATGATGAATAATATAATTATTTGATTCTGAATCCAATTTTGCCAACGTTCTCAATTTCCAGCTGTAAAGCTGGTGCTAATAAATAGATAGGATACTTTCTTATCAAAACAAACATTTTTGTTAGCAACTTCGTAGAAATATTTAGGTGCCTTAGAAAAACGAGGACAAATTTGGTCATGTAGCATTGATTAGTGAAGAACCATTATCATTGTAACATCAATTTGGAAAAAATTCATCAACTGAAAATGATGTATATTCATAAACTAACGCAGGTGATTGGCTGGTCTATGTGGTTTTCTGAGTACCTCTTTCTAGAAAGAAACTGGGCCAAAGATGAAAATACGCTCAAGGTATGAGCTCTGACTTTAATATGCTTATAACTCTGAATAGAAATTATAGATGAATAATTTAAAGGTGAACAAAAGAATTTGGTTTTTTTTTACTAGTCTAATTAATTATCCAAAAGGTTTGCGTCTACAATCTGGTACATCTATGTTTCCTAACTTGAAATTTAATGAATTTCAACATCTGAAGAAATATGACATTTTCAAACTATAATATGAATTATTTTTTTAAACAAAAGCACTATTGCGGATGGTTTTTTTTAAACAACCATCCGCAATAGTCCTTTACTTTCTGTTTTAATCACTATTTTGGACGGTTGTTTCAAAAGAACCGTCTGCGATAGTCTATTGCGGATGGTTCTTTCAATAGAACCGTTCGCAATAGTCTACCGCAATATTTCTCTTAATTATGTTATTCCGGTTTACAACATTCTGGACGGTTCTTTTAAGAGAACCGTTCGCAATGCTCATTATTCCAGACGGTTTAGAACCGTCCGCAAAAGTGCCTGATCAATCGCATCGCGACTTGTGCGGATGGTTCAAAACCGTCTGGAAAAGCCGAAAACAACCGTCAGGAAAAGCCATTTTTGCACTAGTCTTCATACTTGTAGAATAATATTTCATGTCATATAAACGAAACCCGCCTGAGCTAAGTTACACATATGTGGTGACTTGGTCCCAATGGAATGAAAATCCTATGGGGCATGCGAACCTTGTTTAAGAGGAAAAATGACAAAGAAAACTTTCAAAGAAAGGTTAGCGTGGAACAAGTACTTTGGAAATAACACATTTAGATTTATGTGGTTCAATGAGTATAAAGGCACTTGGAGATTTTGTCTACTTCATAACCTTTATCGTTAATTACTCATGATATGGTTATTTTTACCTTATGAGGAACAAGTCTAAATGTTTTGAGAAATTTAAAGAGTTCATTACTGAAGTAGATAAATAACTTGGAATGAGTATCAAGACCCTTTAATCTGATCAATGCGATGAATACTTAACTCAATAGTTTTAGGCTATTTAAGGGAAAATAGTATTTTATCCTAATGGACACCTCTTTACACACCACAACACAATAGAGTGTCAGAAAGGAGGAATCTAAGCCTACTCAATACGGTTCGGTCCATGATGATCTAAGTAAAACTCAGCAGATCCTTTTAGGTTTATGCACTTGAGAGAGCACTTTATATATTAAATAGAGTGCCCTCGAAATCAGTTGATCAAACACCATACGAAAGGTGGTATGATAAGAAACCCACTCTTTCTCACCTAAGAGTTTTGGGATGTCCTACCTATGTTAAAAGAACTAGATCAGATAAGTTGGGTACTAAGTTTGAAAGATGGTCTATTTGTAGGTTACCCTAAGGAGAGTATGGGTTATACTTTTTTTTATCCTAAGGAACTTATTTTTAGGAATTCTCAATTCCTCAAGAAAGAACACATGCTTGCAAAAGCTAATGGAAGAAACCTTGAGCTGGGTGCTTAACAAGGCCAAATAGATAGCCAACTGATTTATCCTACACCAGTTACATAAGAAAGTGTAAGTGAGGAACAACCTATCATAATACCGATATTGCGTTGGTCAAGTTGGGCTCCAATCATTCCTGAAAGATATGGTTATTTCATTATTAACGATAAGCATATATTTCTTGTGGAAGATGATGATAAGCCTAAGATCTAGAAGGAGGTAATGTAAAACTGAATGTTTGATAAATTGATAACATCCATGAGATTAGAGATAAACTTCATGTACAAGAATTAGGTTTAGAACTTGATTGATGCTCCAAGTGGGACTAAGCCTATAGGATGCAGGTGAGGTTTTTAGAAGAAAACTGACATATACAGAAATGTAATTACCTATAAAGCAAGGTTAATTGCAAAGAATTATAGTTAGAAGAAGGTATCGATTGTGACACGACCTTTTCACCAATAGTCATGCTAATGTCTATCAAAATACTCCTTACCACCACTGCTCATTATGATTATGAGATTTGACCTATAAATGTGATAACCGCTTTCCTTAACATGAACCTCGATAGGGATGTATATATGGTACAACCCAAAGGTTTTACAAATTAGGATGGCTCGAAGGTGTGCAAATTGGAAAGGTTCATTTATGGACTTAACGCAACATCAAGGAGTTGGAATATCAAGATTGATGAAACAATCCAAGATATTGGTATCGTAGAAAATGTTAATGAGCCCTATGTTATAAGAAGGTTAGTGGGAGTGCAGTCGTTTTTCTAGTTTTATATGTTGATGACATACTATCAATAGGAAATGACATTCCTCTTTTTCAAATAGTTAAGTCATGGTTGTCAAAGAAGTTCTCCATGAAAGACCTTGGAGAAGCAGCTTTTATACTTGGTGTAAATATGTACCATGATAAATCTAAGAGGCTACTAGGTATTTCTCAAAGTGCATACATAAACAAGGTTTTGGCTAGATTCAACCTTAAGCAGTCAAGAAGAGGTTATTTTCCCATGTCTCATGGGATTATCCTTTCTAAATCTTAGTGTCCGAGAACACAAGAGGAGAGACTACACATGAATGGAATACCCTATGCCTTAATGATGGATTCATCATGTACGCTAAGGTATACACTCAGCCAAACGTCTCACATGCCTTGAGCATCACGAGCAGATTTCAATCTGATCCATGTGGGAAGTAATGGATAACCATTAAAACTATCCTTAAGTACCTGTGAAGGACTAAGGATATGTTTTTAGTATATAGAGAAGGTGACCTCTTTGTGAAAGGATACATAAACACAAGATTTCATCTGACAGGGATGATTGCAAGTCTTAATTAGGATATGTGTTTATTTTTAAAAAGGTGGCAATTGTTTGGAAAAGTTTCAAATAAGATACGTCTATCAATTCAACCATTGAGTCTGAATACATAGCTGCTTTTGAAGCAACTAAGCAAGTTGTCTGGTTAAAGAGATTCATTGGTGATCTAGACGTGGTATCTAGCATTGTAAATCTAATAGTGTTTTGTTGTGTTGTGATAATAATGGGGATATTGCTCAGGCAAAGAAACCACCATCTCAAAATGGATACGTGATAAAATAATATCATTTCATTCAAGATATAGTAGCTAGAAAGGATATAAGCTTACAATAAAAGCATACATATGGATCAGAATCTAGCGGATGGGTTGATCAAGTCATTGACTCAAGTTACGCATGACTAGCATGTGAACGAGTATGTCTTAAATCACATGGGTAATTAGCTCTAGTGTAAGTGGGAGTTTGTTAGACATGATATATGCCCTAGAGGCAATCAGGGAGATACATCTTTATTAGTTAATATGTATGAAACTTTCAATTTATTATTATTAAAAAATTCATATTTTTTATCGATGATTATATTTTGTATTTTACTATAGGTTTTATATAGATAAATGTATATATATACTCACTGATATATGTGTACAAAGTCTGTGACTATTCTATAATGTGAGAGCGATGGTTAATTAAGATGGTTAAAAAACATACGAACTAGCATGACGAAATTTCAAAACATAAGATTAATCCTAAGAGATCATTTAAGCATGATATGATTGTCATAATCTCAATTAAAATGTTCTAAAGATGCTTTAGGTTTAAAAAACTTATTAAAATAAACCTAGTGTCTAAGTTTAAAGCAAAACCAATTAATTCATGCCTTCCTTTAGTGTGGTGTAGCGATCTCTTAGAACAATTGGATAGCACTCTGTTAATACAAGCTTCTAAACCAGATGACCTCTACGACAAGTCCACACAGACCCCCACCGAATAAAACCTCACGTAGAGGGAGAACTCATCGGTTAACAAGCGGCATTAGACCACCCATAGACTAACCAAAAAATATAACTGAGAAGGCTCTTTCCAAAATAGGAATAAGCCTTCAAAAGAATTCTCGCAAGTGCTAGAGAAACTCGTGGAGGATCTCAGAAGAAAAAGGAGTCAAAACTCAAAAGGAAGGCTGACCTGAAGTGTTTAACAAAGGAGGTGGAGGACTCCCTTTTATAGGGAGAATGGGAGCATGTTGCTCCTCCTTTGAGCAATGTAAGATTAGAAATTCCCCATCCCATCTAAGGTCACCAGCACGAAGCCTCAGGCTCTGCGGGTTGACCCACGAGCACAGCCTGTAAGGGAAGCCCATGTGGGCTTCCCTTGCCCTGCAAGCGAGGCTTATGGGCTACTAGTGGGCCTGCACTACAGGCCCATGCAAGCACTACCAAGTAGTGCTTGTGAGCCTCTAGCACACCAGCATGCGCTAACGCATACCGGCAGCCCTCGAGCACTTTCTGATGCTTGTGAAGTTGCCACGCATGCCCTACCCGCAAAAAAACCATATTCATGGGGCCCACTCTTAACAAGAAAAATTCCCTTACTCCACACTTTGAATATTTTCCTCCTCCACTTATTTATTTGGTCTGACCAATTAATGGTCCATCCAAAATGAGTTTGACTCTCCCTTTTATTCTCAATATAGATGCTATATATAAGTTTCTTATTTAGTTTGGTGAAGGGCCAATGTGTGTGACCTCATAGGATACCGAAGTATAAAGCTGCTAGAGGTTAACCTAAACTCGGTTTCCCATCTGGGAACCTTTAGGCATAGTGTTCCAGACCGATATAGAACTCGATAACTCTAGACGATCAAATGGCTTTCTAACAAGTTCATGTCACATAAATACACACAATCATGTTGTATCATCACAAACTCAATACCCCATCAGTATCATATAGTTAGTCTTAGACGATATGTGAGGCCGTGTCACCTTAGGATCACACGATTCTTAGGACCTCGAACATTATGACATACCTTAATATAGGTGTGCCCACATAGCACTTGATCCTCTTCCCACGCGGGGCAACTAGGACATATCATTCATAAAAGGTCACACAAAGTGGTCATTTTCATGCATAATATATAGGTACATACATAATATTAACGAGGGTACAACACATTGGTTACCAAAATCACAAGAATAATGCAAATGACACTTTTATTACATGAGAAGGAGCCATGGTTGCAAATTCTCAAACGAAAGCCTATTACAACAAGAGTAGTACGACGATTTCATAACATCAACTACATCACTATAATATCATACTGGTAGTTTCTTGTCCTCCATGTCTGTTACCACATGATTGGTACGGTGATCTCATAACATCCCCTTCATTATTATAATATCACACTGATATTATCTTGACCACAGGTCTACACCACACGGGTTGGGTCATTAGATTACATCATACTTAGCTTCTCAGGTGCCTCAAATATATCTTAATTTCTAACAATTATTCTATTTGTTTTAAATGGGTTGACAAACATGAATTCACATCATCATGTAGTTTGAACCCTTTGTGATGCAGCCATAACATATATGCATATCATGCATATGTTAAAAGTCTATCACCACGCATTGCATGGCACCTGCTAGGTCATATTTTAGTTGATATCCCATCGATATCACACACTTAGTTTTAGATGATACATGATGTAGTACTACCTAGGATCACACACATGTTTACGATCATAAAATATCACGACATGCCCCAATATAGTGGTTCCCGCTTTGCACTTGAACCTCTAATCGTATGGGGCTCCAACACAGATCATTCACCAAAGCTCACATAGTGTTCAATTTCATTCATAGTGTAGCTACATACATTACTTTCACTAGGATACAATACACTATTTACCAGACTTGCATAAACTATGCAAGGGAAGCCTACTCATAACACAAGAATGTCATAGTTATTCTCGAAATTGAAAGCCTATTACCACACATGTAGTATGGCTATCTCATAATATCACCTCATTCTTTATGATATTACACCAATATCATCTTGACCTCAATTTCACACAACATGGGTGGAATATTTTATTACATCATACCTAGCTTAGTGAGTATAGCATTTTTATCTTGATTTTTAAACCTAGTTTGTTTCAAATGGATTGATAAGCATGAAATTTATATCATCATAATAATCTGACCCTTTATGATGCGACGATAACATATGAACATCATATATCTATATTGAGTCCATCATACATTCACGCATCACGTATCCGCATGCATGATCTCATTATGTATTACACGTAAAAGACTGGCTCATCATCTCATCTAGATTTCCCAATCATGGTTTGTTAAGAAGGAGGAACAGTATGTCCAACTACATCCACAAAGTATCAATGGTGAAACGATCATTGTCTTGAATTACCTCTTCAACAATGAGAAGTTTGTGATGGCTATCCCCCACCATGCTCATCCTTGAAGCACAAAATTTTGACAGACTATCAGTGTCTGAGATTGTGGGGTAGCTCAGGCCCCCACATAATTTTGATAGACTATTAGTCTCTGAGAAGACTTTTACCAGCATCACATGCCAACATGTCAATGGGAGATCTTACCAGAAACCACGTACCTATCTATCAATTTTGCGCAGAATACAACTAGACTCAATATAAGCCATTCATCCAGAATTTGAGGTAATTTGGGTAGTCTCTACCATGACAAACTTTTGGGAAAATGACCAGTCAAGGTTAGTGCAAGCCAGTGCCTTCCGATCCGCATAGCCTCAAATTCAGTTTATTTAGGGTTATATCAGTTAGCATTTGGCTAGCCAGAGGGAGTTTCAACAAGGTACGCATCCGTGTCTGTCTGTGGTATCTATTAGAATAATTATACCATCATCTGGCTTTCTCTTCCCTATTTCGAGTTTTGTCTTGTAGCTAGCACTTACCCAAACTCAAGGTGTACTACCTCCCTTCAACTCAAGCTTGAGAATCACTATAGCCACTCATCCGCAATTAGGGTTTCAACAAGGAATTGAATGAGTGGGTCCTCAACACTTGATGCCCAACAAAGCAGCAGCTAGTTCCTAATTTCTGATAAAACTACTACACTACTCCATCGATAAGGCATGATGAATGGCTTCTCGAGAAGTTTTATGATGCCGAAGCTAATGGATTATAAGGGAGAAGGAGATCCCTGGTCACATCTGATTAACTATAAGACTATGATGTTCACTCGAGAACTTTGAGTCAGACCAGGCAACTCATAGTAGATCAGATTAGATTCAGCTTGCTCAGAAATACCAAGTTGCGATTCAGAAATCCTAGACTCAGTTGGGGTAGGATCAATCAACTTATAATATTTGAGAATCCTAAAAGCTTCATCAAGAATTTGATCGCTAGAACAAAGAGGCATCTCGCATCTTCTTCAATGATTCCAAAGGGTATCGGATTATTTAATGGTCAATCAAGAATGTTATACAGAATCTTGAGATTGTCAAGAAGAAACCTCATCTCTTAGGTTGATTGTGTCAGCGTCAAAGACAAGTCGAGAGTGCGGCATGTGACAACATCGGTATAGGAAGATGTAGTAGAAAAGTTGATTTTAAATACAAGTAGATGAGGAATCTCCTTATGGTACCCATATACATGTCATGCATATATGTCATATGCATACATAGTATAACAAATAACATGGTGTTATGTTCATATCTTATGATTGCCTTTACTTGACTTATGTGGCCACTAACATCAAATTTTGTGCAAGAATACATACAACAAGGTTTGTGTTTCTTATTTCTTTCACACATGCTCACAATTTATATTTTCCATTACTTTCATGCTTTTTGTATGCCCATAGAAAACATCAAGGAAGAAGAAAGGGCCATAAGCATCATAATCTTTGGTATCTAACTGGAATAGATACCTCTTGGTTATGTCCTTATCGCATAAAACCATCCCATTCTTGTTCATTCTTTCCATGCAATTCGATGTCACGTTGACAGTACATATACCTATGAGTTAGGTTAATATGATCATATAATCCCTTGAATCATATCCTTTAATTGAATACCCATACATGATCATCTCATCACTCTAGCATTCACTTGGTATTGCAATGGTACCACTTAGGTTTGTGTAACTCTACACAACCTTACTCATGTCATGTTTGGTACTAAAGTATGCCTAACACCTTCAATCACCACACTAAAATGAGTAACAATCTTGTTTAATCTCAACTTCAAATAACATCAATGTCCCACTAGCATCATAGAGTCCACTCCATACATATGGCATACGTGACCATGTCAAACACCCTCAGCCCTTACACACTAAAACGAGTAACGATCTCATTTCATCTCAACTCTAAATCCACTTCAATGTCCCAATGGCTTCATAGAGTCCAGTCGGTACATATGGTGTACATGACCATGTCACACATCCTCAGTCCTTACACACCAAAATGAGTAATGATCTTGTTTCATCTCAACTCCATATCCACTTCAATGTCCTACCAACATCATCAATCTGTACATATGGTGTATGTAACCATGTCAAAGACCCTCAGTCCTTACACACTAAAATGAGTAATGATCTTGTTTCATCTCAAGTCCAAATCCACTTCAATATCCCACCAACATCATACATATGGCATATGTGACCATGTCAAACACCGTCAATTGTCATACACTAAAATGAGTAATAATCTCGTTTCATCTCAACTCCAAATTCACTTCAAATATCCCACCAACATCATAACATCCAATAGGTACATGTGGCATATGTGACCATGTCAAACACCCTCAAACCTCTCACACTAAAATGAGTGATGATATCATTTCATCTCTAAATCCACTTCAATGTCTCATCAACATTATAGCATCCAGTCCGTACATATGGCGTATGTAATCATATCTAAAGCTCTCATTCCTTGTATGATAAAAAGAGTAAAAATTTCATCGTTCACTTTGATATCCCTCTGACATCATAACTTCTTATCCATGCATATGGTATACGTGACCATTTCATGCATTACATGCATACATTTGTTCCATGAGTATCCCTCAGGTTCACTATTTTACATCAATTTGATTACTAACTTTGTTTGTTCTTTTGAACACTACGCACACTCTTTACTTCTTGTTTAACATACACATTGACCCCTTGTTTTGTAGCCATTGCCTTACCTTGCATGCAATTTATATGTATTTAAGGTCATTTGTTTGTGTATACTAACCTAACAATACTATACATTACATGCATGAGCTAAACTTCTTCTAGGTTTTGGTAAGAAGGATCAAGAATCTCACCAATAGCAGAATGACTACCTCGTTTAACCACCTACGTTTGGTTTAAAAGTTCCAAACACCTCAAATAAAGTTAGGGTTTAGTCAAGTCTAGTTCTTGAGTTTGATTTGGAGGAGTCAATCTAGACAACACTCATTCTTCCATCCAGCAAAGCAACCATCGAAGGCCCACCATCGATAATGTGATATCCCTTATGAAAACCTTTTTTCAAAAGGTTTATATGGGGGGAAGATCTAAGAGGATGTCTGGGAGTCTCTCATTCCTTTAAATATATAACAAAAGACATGGATATAGCAATTACCGAAGGATACGACACAAAGAAAGTCCTATTCGGGTACATCTTCCAATAAATTAAGACCTTCCTTCTGGAATACAAAAGGTATACAATCATCAATTCCAATAAGGTTATTATGGTTCAACTGGTCAATAATGCAATGTCGAAGGATTGTGTAGAAATTCTCAATTACTCTGATGGATATCAAATTAATCTAATGGTCAATTACGCCAATGGAAGAGCGATACAAGAACAAGCAACTTGCAATTTCTACAAGAATCACGATAGCTATTCATTTTTTAACACATCTTTCAAAGAGTGGAGACTATCATTCTATAGGGGATATATCTTTTCAGTTCACGTTTTGCATTTTGAAAAATTGGCCTCTCCGGTTAATAAGACAATCAATTTGTCATGTTTTCTTTGTTTATTTTACTTGAGTTTTTCTTGATGACTCTATACATTTATTTTAACAGACACATACTGTTTTACTGTACATGTTACATCATTACATGAGATTAACTTTGGTACCATCGAAAAAAAACTTCAAGTGGTAACCATTCGAAGCGACTTGGACCTCTATGAGAGAAAAAGAGAGAATAACTAAAACATCAAAACTGGTAGTAGCATTCACCATCCTCCACAACCAAAATCACATCCTCTGCAAAGTCTTACTATCTCAAAGATTACAAATAAAGATGGAGTTTCCATAAAGAGAATAAGATAAAAGATGAACCATACAATACATAAACTTCAATCTACTGAATCCAAGAAGACTAAAAGTGGCAAAAGAGTGAAGCACTAACATCTTCATGGATTACGAACCAAAGAAAAGGACTACATCTATAAACATGTTGATTAAAGGAGAATAAAGCTCCTAGTCAAGATGTAACAAAGAAGGGGTCATCATGAAGTGAAAAGAATATCCTTGTCTGACTGCACCAGTTTTAAATAATCATAAATACAATTCACTTAGTCCTCAAAATGCTAACAACTAAAGGCTGGGGAAAAATTCCAGAAATACCTTCTTCACAAGAAAGGAAAAACTTTTACAAAAGATGAAGCCCACAATTGCAAGGCCAAGCATGAGAATAACTCTTCAATCTTCTTAATCGGAATGCGTTAAACACTACCACAAGAAATAACAAAGGAAAGGAATAGATTAGAAAAAAAGGAAGAAAAGATAGCTCGTCGAACTGAAGATAGCAAGGTTCGAGTAGAAATTAGAGCATCAGTGAGGTGCTGGCTATAAAACCCTGGTAGGATAGTTATCAATAATAAAGTTTTTACCAATGGTGGTACCTAATTTGAATTCATTAATGAGAGCATCATTTGCACTAAATCATATTTGTGTGTTACAATGAATTCATTCATTTCTGCAAGTAAAAATCATAAGAAGATAAACATCATTCATGTATACTTGTATATTTGCATACTTGTAAATTCTATGAAGCACTATTATAAAAAACAAAAAAAAAAGAAAAAAACAAAGATAGGCTGAAAATCCAAAAAGGACGGTCCATGTAAAAAAGAGTCTGCTGGATTGAAAACTTGAAAGGGCGATCCGGGTAAAAGTTAAGACAAGGTTCGATAGATTGAAAACTCGTAAGGATGGTCTATGCAGAAATTAGAACCAAAGAAATATCAAATTTATCATCTCCATTTAGGAATGAAAAAGTACATCATATGTCTACTGTAGAACTAAGGATGAAATTCATCTAGTTTTCTTCATAACATGGATCATCAGGATGAGAAGTAACTCACAATACTACAACTGAACAAGCTTCAAAGCATGATAAACAGTATCAGCTCTCATGATCAACTTTGGGGTTTATGTCAATGACACAAATCACGATCAATGTCATCATCGTTATACCATATAAGAAAAATGTGAGTGTCAATGAATGTTCAACTTTTCTAAATCTACTTAAGACTAGATTTAGGCCTCGAACCGACTCTGATCCAACAACAAAATTGAACTTTGACTCAGACCTATGACCTTCATCATTCCGATGAAGGCCTCTCTCCACAACTCGAGTCAGCCTTATTGCTATGGGGCTTCAGCTAGATAGCCTAGCGTATTGTTAAAGAGAGATTGCATTCACATGCATTTTTACTATGTACATATCATATTTGCACATGTAAATTTTATTTTGTAGGAAAATCCATCAAACAATTCAGACGATGTAGCCAGGAGTAAACACCTAAATGCTAAGATCTATCAACCAACCAGAGTTTAATAACAAAACTATGGTTCAGATCCAATAGGTGTTTCGACACTAGAAAAAGCCTCCTTGAACAACAAAGAAGTCCTTGGGAAATCCTCGAATTCTTAAACTCAAATTTTTATATCTATCAAGGGTTAAAGAAACTTCCTTGAACCCACATGTTTTAATTCTTAAATGAAGAGGCAAACATTTTTTCTCTCATCATTTCAATTATGGGATTGAAACATGTACTATGAAGTTACACTTACAAAATTTTCACTCATCTTATTGTAGAACTTTTTTACAAATTCAAGTATCCCACTATGAATCTCAATGTAGACTGTAGATTGAAATAATCGATGGTCCTACAAGGGGAAATCCTTACAAGCTGAAGAACGAAACAGCCTTCTATCCCACTACGAATTTCAAAGTAGACTACTAAACAAAACAGTCAATGAGCCCACAAGGGATAATCCTTATAGGCTGAAGGAAGAAAGGACCTTTCATCCCACTATGAATCTCAATGTAGACTGCAAATTGAAACTGTCGACAGGCCCACAAGGGGAAATCCATACAAGCTAAAGAACGAAATGACCTTTCATCCCATAGTAGATCCTAAAGTGGATTGTTGAACAAAATAGTCGACGAGCCACAACGGAAGATCCTTACAATCCGAAGAATGAAACGATCTACCATCCCACTACAGATCTCAACATAGACTGCAGAACGAAATAGTTTATGAACTCATAAGAGGAAATCAGTTCAGGTCGAAGAATGAAATGACCATCCATCCCACTACAGATCTCAACATAGATTGTAGAACAAAACAGTCAACGGACCCATAAGAGGAAATCAGTACAGGTCGAAGAATGAAACAGCCTTCCATCCCATTATGGAACTCAAAGTAGACTCTAGAATGAAATAGTTGACAAACCCACAAAGGGAAATCAATACAAGCCAAAAAATGAAATGACCTTTCCTCCCACAACGGATACCAAAGTGGACTGTATAACAAAATAGTCGATGAGCCCATAACAGAAAATCCTTATATGTCGAAGAATGAAAATTCCTTCCATCCCACTACGGATCTCAACGTAAACTACAAAATGGAACATTCAACGGGCCCATAAGGGGTAATCTTTACAAGTCGAAGAATGAAAGATTCTTTCATCCAGCAGAGGATCTCGATGAAGACTTTCTACAATCATTGTATTGTCAAATACATTGAGAACATGACTTTCATCCTTTCCTCAACAATTTAAATGGTAATAGTTTACCGAAGGATAACTCGCAAGGGGAATATAATTCAGACCGGAGAATGAATCAGTTTTTCATCCTGCAAAGGATCTCAACAAAGACTTTCTACAATCGGCGTATCGGCAAAGGCATGAAGCACACGACTTTTATTCTTTCTCAACAATTCCAATGAGGATCTCAACAAAGACTTTCTACAGTCAGCGTATCACCAAAGGCATGAAGCACACGACTTTCATCCATTTCCCAACAACTCCAATGGTAACAACTAACAAAAGGTGAACTCACAAGGGGCATTCATCAAAGATCGAAGGAAGAAACGGTCTCCCATCTTGAAGTAGATTTCAATAATTTATAAATTTTTAAGGAGTAGTGACTACAAAATGAAATGGTCTTGCTCATCAAGGGGCGCAATGCCAGAATGAAAGCTCGTGTCACAACCCAGGAATCTGAAGGATAAAATGACCCAAGATTACCATTGCTTGAGAAGATTAGTCACTAGCGGATAGGTATGACTTCTCAACCCCGCTGCTCTCATATCGTGTTATCATACTGATTACATAATCAACAGTGATCCCATGAGGGGAAACTTGTGAGCACAAGATTTCAACCCCACTCGAGAGTTCTATGATGAAGTTGTAATTTATTTCCTTTACTAGTCTTTCACTCTGACAAGGTCTTAAACATCCTCAAAAGAAGCTCTTTTTTGTTTCTTTTAAATCTTATAAATCCTTCCTTACACCAAACCAGGCCCAATGCAGACATTAACCTTGCAATGTCAATGTCAACATTGGGAATGTTGGTGTCTACATTGCAACATAGACACCAACATTGCAATGTTGATGTTGACATTGGGAACGTTGGTGTCTGGGTTTCAACATAGATACCGACATTGCAATGTCAATGTTAACATTGAGAATGTTGGTGTCTAGGTTGCAACATAGACATCAACATTGCAATGTCAACATCGACATTGGGAACGTTGGTGTCTGTGTTACAACATAGACACCGACATTGTAATGCAGACGTCGACATTTGGAATTTTGATGTCTGTGTTGCAACATAGACACAGACATTGCAATGTCGATGTCGACATTGGGAACATCGATGTTGACATTGCAACATAGACACCAACTTTGCAATGCAGACGTCGACATTGGGAATGTCAGTGTCTGCATTGTAACATAGACACCGATGTCCCTGAGTCAGCAACAGCAAAAATGCAGATTTCGGGGAATTAATGCACAAATAATCCTCTAGACCCCTTGTACCCTTAGTTAACCTTACCAACATGCCCATTACTATTAGAGGGTTGGAGAGGGACCTCCTCACTTTGATTTGACATTACGAAGAGGGGTAAAAGGTAAAAGTTCAAAGGTAAATAATCATGATATTCCTTGGATTGAAGGGAGCTCCTCTACAAAAAGAGGACTAAAGTTCATCAAAGGGGAGAGGCTCATGGGGAAGAAAATGAGCAGCCATTTTAATGCATAAGGAATGCAATAGAGATCCAACTTCAACATTAACACTTGAGAGAGCATTTTTCTTGAGTTTTGAGTGATTCTTAAAAAGAAATCAAGTCTAAAACATCCAACTACTTGAGATTTCGGGTAGTTTAGTTTAAGATCATGCAAATGGCATGAACTTGGATCTCTTTAGTTTATTTATTCATCTTTTAAGAAATCTTGAGGTCTAGTTACATACTAAGAAAACTTGAGGTTTAGATAAAAACTAAGCAAACTTGAGGTTTAGAAGAAGCAACTTCTTCAAATTCATTTTTATGCATGTTATGAGAAGTTGAGTTCGTGAGGGCTTGGCTCAGGAAAATAATCTCGGAGTTGAAAGCTAAGACTACCACTATCTTTCATCTACCATTCAGTTACTACACAATTTAGAACTTTCTCTTTGATTCGAAGTGGAACATAAACTCTATTCAAAGGATTTTTTACATCAAAACAACCAACCCACAAAAAGAAACAAAGAGAGCTTCCCAGAGGACTTCATGGACCTTCAAGAAATGAATCCACAACTACGGGGTAAGCCTCTGAGTTCCTAGAGTCCGGGCTTTCATTTACATGCTTGTTTGTTTCGTTATATGTTTTTTATCATTTCTATATTCGTGTATCAAACTATTTCGTAATTTTAAATTTTAGTTTCAACATTTTTCAGACTTTTATTTATGTCAAAAGGATCTATACATCATGAGGTTTCCAAAATGATAAGGATCACTAAAAACAGACAAGTATATCAAAAGTTATGAATTTCAAAGTTTTGTATAAATTTGTTTCGATTTTTTGGGCAGAATGTTACTATTTTCAGTTCTGAGTTTGACAAAGAATTTTCTCATATATTTTGTTTTTTTATTAGATTTTTTAGATCATGAGGTTTCTGAAATGATAAAGATTGCTAAAAACGGACAAGTATATTGAAAGTTATGAATTTTCGAAGTTTTGTACAAATTTGTTTCGGTTTTCTCGGTAGAATGTTACTATTTTCAGTTCTAGGTTTGATGAAGACTTTTTATTTTTATTAAATTCCTTATATCATGAGGTTTTCAGAATGATAAAGATCACTTAAAAAGGATAAGTACAAATAAAGTTATGATTTTTCGAAGTTACGTAAAATTACTGTTCTGAATTTTGGACAACATGGACTATTTGTGTCCTTTATGCGTAAATTCTTTTTTCAAAATTAATTTCATCACTTGTAGTATGTTAAAAACATCACATCATGAGATTTTTTTAATGATAAGAATCGTTTGAATCCGATAACCATAGTGAAAGTTATGGTTTTCAGAAGTTTCGGCCTTTGTCTTTGCTGTTTTCTGCTGTTTCTCGTTGCTTTTGTGCAAGTCTGGATCCTCGACGTCAGTAACAGCATTGTGAAAGTTGGTGTTGGCATTGAGGCAATGTCAGTAATGACCTTACAAACATCATTACCAACCTCCTCCTAACAAATTCACATATTTGCTTCGTTTCGCTCCAATTGAGCACGAAATGACCCGCCGAGACCTCTCTGGACATAGAAATGCACCATTTGTGGTAACCAACTCATACATAAAGCTCATTTAAAAGTTATATATGAGATTTTAAAGTACTAATACGTGGATTAAGGTTTGGAGTGGCAACGGAAGTGCTTCAGGTGTCATCCATATCGATATCGCCCTTCACGAAGGAAGTCGGTAACGATATGGATGATATCGTTATTGTTGATAACCCAAATAGTAGCTATGTCATGCATGTTTGACCTAGAAGTATATTTCTATGTTATTTTAGGTCACCCCATGGAGGGAACTCAAGTTCCCGGATAACAGACCCAACGAAATTCACATGCGGCATTTTCACTAATAAAATGAGCAATATACTTGTATATAAAAAATGAATATAAGAACCGTGAGCCTTTAAGCACTTCTAAATTGACCACACGGGTCTTACAAATACCAAAATTGAACATAATTAGTTTACTTGTACATATTTATGTTGTGAAATATCTCATGTGATAACCTTTGTGGATGTAGGTAGATTAGGTTCGATGTATGTTAGGATTTATCTTTACTTCAGGTATTGCAAAATATATTAATGTATTTGTAAATCTCATGTATTTTAGGCAAGTTGTATCATCCATCCCAATGTGTAAATTTTTGCCACTTTTCTACTGATAAGTTTAATAGTTTGTTCACAAGATTCGGCTATATATTTATGGTGCCAAAAACTTGTTCACGAAAAATATAGACGTTGTCAGTACCTCTTATCAAATAGAAAAATGATGATAACTGCAAGTATACAGTTGCGATGTAGTTTTAAAAGATATCGAACCCACAGGGAAGGAAACAAGTCTAAAGATCAACAAGGGAAAACAGAGTAAAGAAAATAAAAATAGATTGGAGGTTTTGGATAGGAAGATTAGAATGAAAAATGAGTAAATATAGATGTGGAAGACTAGAGAATCTAAATATAGAGATTTTCCCTACGAATAGCAGAGAAAACATGCAAGTTCAACAAAGATGTTACGATTCACTAAACTAATCTAACAAACTCGGTTCAAAACACTCAGATGTTCAATGATTCACCGCAGAGCAACACATGAAATAACTTTTCTAAACCTAGTGTAAACGAATTACGACAATTATATAAACCTGGACAACGTCAATACTATGCTTAGTACAGGTCGCTCTCACATAGCCACATTTAGCAAGTTACCATTCCAAAAATGTTGGCTTACTAAACAACGTTATATCAATGATCCAGTGATTATACACGATATTTTTAACACCAAAACTACTCTTAAAATTAACTCTAATGCATATAACTTGATTAATATAAAAGACTAAGCAAATATGCATTATCACACATAGACATATCATAAACTTCGAAATAGAAAGTATAAGTAGAAAGCAAAGCAAAGTTGTAACGTATGCAAGTGAAAGCTAAAGTTGATCAAACCGTATCCACTCTTTAATGGGAATCGTCAATTCCCTCAATTCCTGCGTCTGCTTTGAATTCGATCTCAGCCTCTTACAGAACCTCCGCTAGGATGCTATTCTTTGCGAATATCGAACAAACGAATATTGAAGAAAGAAAACTTTTATTGATAAGTGATTTACAAGTACACTTATACAACAATCACTCGAGAATATAGAGAAATCTAGTGATCGAAACAAGGATTCGAATCACTTAAACATTTTCTCGCTAACACTTATGAACGTAGCGAAACTAGATATGTATTCTCTATCTATACACTATGCACTATCTTTCACCCCTTTCTTCTGCCCGAAATTAGTGAGGTTTGGAGCCCTATTTATAGAGTTCAAAGGGTTGTATCTATCCAAATGAAGAGTCATGTCCATTGGTGAATGATTTCATCTCTTCATTGTGATTGGTTGAAAAGTGTTGATATAATCCACAATGGATAGGCAACTTTTCATGATTGGTTGACATCTAATAGGTGTCTTATCATTGGTAGTTGATGGCGGTTGATCATGCTTATCTGGCTGTTGGTAGTTAAGAAGATAAAACTCGAAAACCGTCCAAGTCGTGACCGTGAATTTTTTGATTGGTAGACTTCTGTTTCTGAAGAAGAAAAAGTCGTGACCGCGAATGATTGTCGTGACCGTGAATTGCATTTTCTTTAGAATTCTCCTTGCAACTTCACCGATCTTTGATAGCTTCGATCCTAAGCCAAATCTTTGAGTTCCATGCATCTTTTTGCACCTTTTTCACTCTTTTTTTCATAGAATTCCACTTTAGATCATTTTACTCATAAGATTTACCTAGTATCTGCATTTGCATAAAAAACAAATACGTACCACGTGAAATCTTTTATATGAAGTATAAAAATGACTTAATTCATAATGTTAAATGTATAAAATTAATATGATAATAAGTGTAATTATTTACTTTGTTTTCCCTTGTTGATCTTTAGACCTGGTTCCTTCCCTGTGGGTTCGATATCTTTTAAAACTACATCGCAACTGTATACTTGCAGTTATCATCGTTTTTCTATTTGATAAGAGGTATTAACAACACCTACACTTTTTGTGAACAAGTTTTTGGCACAAATATTTGAGGATAAGCCTTACGAAACGTGTGTAGCCAAGTCTTACGAACAATTTCTTGGAACCATTAGTTATTAAACTTATCAGTGGAAAAGTGGTGAATAACTACCCGCTAACGCGTGCTGGCCTAGCCAGCACACGCTAGTGGCCCGCGAGCATTTTTGCTCCTGGGGCAGTTGCACAGGCCCCACCTCAAACAACCAGTTTTTGTCAGGACCCACTCGCAACGGGGAAAGTTCCCTTTCTCCGCTCCGTGTAATTTTTCCTAAATTTTCATTTAATTCATTTATATATTAATCTAGTCTAACCAATTAATAATTCATCCAAAGATTTTAACAACCTTAATATTCTTGGCAACAGTCAATAGGTTCTTTCCTTAGTCCGGTGAAGACTCAAAGTGTGTGACCTCATATGATCTCAAAGTATAGAGCTGCTAGAGGTTAACCTAAACTTCACTTCCCATTCGAGAACCTTTAGGCTCAGTGTTCCAGGCTGATATGGAACCCCGATAACTCTAGACGATCAAATGGGCTTTCTAGGAAAGGCGTATGATCCCCTGATACTTGGAACATCACGTGCTTGTGACTTGATCCAATTTTATAATAGTAACCAATACAATACACTCCTTCTATCAAGTTAACTACCATCCAATTTATTGAGCTTGGATTAAGTCTCAACTCATGTAATAGCCATGGCTATCCTAGAATTAGACTTGTTCACGAAGAACACCACTCGCCATAATGTATCAAGATTAACTAATAACATGTTCTATCAATCATATACTCTGATTGGAGGTTTATGAGTGTGTCTCTTCAACAAGAGGCCTTAAGGTACATCTCTCATTATATCACTGTATTAGGAGCGATGGATCCCATCTTGACTACTCAGCTTACCAACATGTGATCATCACTATACCGTAATCACCCATATCATCTTGATCACCAGAGTATGAATAAGTATGACCCCAAAGTATATCAACTCCTATATAAGGTAACCAGTATCTCAAGTCTGAGGATACTTTTACTACTAGTGCAATAAGACATGACACCAACACATAGATACAGTTATTTCTGAGTGTCTGTCTTATGGTGGTCTCCAACGTTTTACCCAAATACATACATTTTTTAACTCAAGGTACCACCTTCATCTTGTGAGATCAAGTGCTTAGATCTAATCCAAGCAGTAAGCCTACACATGCTAGTCTGTCCGCTTCAATTGATGTCCAGTCTTAATGAAACTATGACTAAGGATATTTAGACGATTCATAGTAACATATATGTATAGTTCTCGCACCACATAACTTCCACTATATCCTTGCACTTTTACACTATGAATCAGTCACAGACTTTGTCTTATCAATGCGCATATAT
>CATIWQ010491041.1:0-12389 GCA_949673415.1 Euphorbia schlechtendalii
TGAAGGAAAAAGGAATGGGACGTGTTAGACTAATTAATTTGGTTGAAAATAGTTCAGCATATTGAGGGTGGTAATTTGTCTCTGCAAATTTTCAAATAGGGAGGTGATATTGTTGTTAGTTGGCAGCTTTAAATCAACGTGTTTACATTGATTTTAATTTTATTGCCAATTGGTGAACTCACTTGCTTATAAATAGCCATACTCCCATTGATCCAAATCATTTAAGCAAACAACAAATCAATTCCTTTTATAGAGTGTTATTCCTACAAAAGAGTATTTAGAGAGTTTCTCTTGTAGAGTAATTTATTACTACAAAAGAGTAATTAGAGAGGGGGAGTTGAGTGATTTTACCATGTAAGTAAAATTGGGGTGTTTCCAGCTATCCTAAAATTATACCTCAAGTTTGGGTATACTTGAGAGAGCTTGTATTTTGTATTCACATTATTTATTAGTAGAGTTATCGGTGCTCAGTGGTTTTTCCCTTTTAAGGGTATCCACTTAAATATCTATGTCTCTTTATTGCTTTACTTGTTTTACTATTGCTGTTGCGAATCTATTTTAGTTAACGCATATCACCTTGCTACTGAATTATCTTGTTCGAGACCTAACAAGTGGTATTAGAGCGGGTCCCACAAAGGTGGTTATCTTAATTAAAATGGAAGGTTCTTTAGCATCCATGATCAAATTGAATGGATCCAACTGGTCAATTTGGAAACCCATGATGGAGGATATTTTGTACTTCAGAGATATGCATGAAGCAATCGAAAGAGACACTGCTAGGCCCAAAGATATTAAAGATCCCGATTGTATCAAGTTGAATAGAAAGGCAATTGGAACTATTCGCCAATGGATAGATTTCAACATGTTCGGTCATGTCTCGAAGGAAACATCTGCCCATGAATTACAGATGAAGTTATAAGATCTTTATGATCGTAAACAGCTGGCAACAAATTATTCCTGATAAGGAAACTTGTCAACAGGAAGTATAAGGAGGGAACTCTTGTTGCCGAATTTCCGAACGAATTTTGAAGTGTCATTAATCAGTTATCTTCCATGAAAACCACATTAGAAGATGATGTTCAATCCTTATTGTTGCTCAGCTCTTTACCAGAGAGTTGGGATACTTTGGTAGTGTCTATGACCAATTCCGCTCCAAATGGAATATTATCCTTAAACAACGTTGTGAGCACACTGCTCAACGAGGAGACTAGGAGGAAAGTTAGGGTTAACGAAAGCAGTCAAGCTCTTGTCATCGTATACAGAGGTCGGATCAAAACTAAACTTTTAATAATTCAGACCAATTCAAAGGCAGAGATAAGTCCAAAGGCCATTCTAAGTCTAGGGGTAGAGTTAAATGCTACCACTATGGATTAGAAGGCTATTTGAAGAGGAACTGTTGAAAGCTGAAGAAGGAACAGAAGGATGATAACAACCAAGAAGAAGACAAGAACACCATTGCAGCAGTTGAGGAGATTGTTGTTTTATCTTTCAATCATGAAGAACAATGTCTCCAAATTTCAAGCCAAGATGAGACATAATGGGTGATCGACACTGCAACATCTTATCATGCCACTCCTAACAAGGAGTTTTTCATCACCTACAAAGTAGGGGATTTTGTGATGATGAAGATGGGTAATAGTGGCCATTCCAAAATTGTTAGAATCGGCGATATTCATGTCAAGACAAACACTAGTTACACACTCATCCTCTAAAGAAGTTAGGCATGTTCTTGATTTAAGGCTTAACTTGATATCTTGTGGTGTCCTGGATCGTGAAGGCTTAGAGAATTTTTTCGGGAGTAGGAAATGAAAGCTTATAAGGAATTCCTTGGTGATTGCCAAAGGAACCATGTGTTGTTACACTGTAAAAAACAAACACGATCATTTATAAAGATGGATTGCATGTGGTAGAAGAAGAGTCTTCACCAGGCTTATGGCATAGAAGATTAGCTCATGATAAGTGTATAATCACACTTATTATCTTGATGTTTTTACTCATAAAATGATGTGGTTTAGAGTCATTTTATACTTCATATAAAAGATTTCACGTGGTATGTAGTTGTTTTTTATGCAAGTGCAGAAACTAGGTGAATCTTAGGAGTGAAATGATTAAAGATGGAATTCAATGCAAAAAGAGTGAAAAATATGCAAAAAGATGCATGGAATGCAAGGAATTGGCTTAAGATCGAAGTTGTCAAAGTTTGGTAAAGTTGCAAAGAACAATCATGAAGAAAAGTATAAGTCACGACCATGTCATGATCATGATTCCTATTCGCGATTGGCTAAGTCACGCTCGCGACTATCTATCGCAATCACAACTTATCATTCTTCACAAGCAGTAAGTTACCAATGTACATTCACAATCACGACATGTATGTCACGCTCGTGAATCATGACGGATTTGATAAACTCTTCTCAACTTCCAAACGCCGGATAAGAATGATCAATCACCATCAATCGCCATGAAGAGGAGCGATTGATGCTATGGCTACTGTGAGCATGGGATTTTGTACCAGCTCACGCGTTCAATGATGATGGCTTTTCAGGATCTTTATCCTCGAATCACACGATTTTCGAATGTCCGACGATCTTCAAATGAGAGTCTTCCTCGTCGCTGAATTTAAAAGGACTTTAATTCAGAAATTAACTAAAAAATATAAAAATACATAAAAAATTCAAAAACGCCATCAAAAAACCGGAACTGGAACCGGATCCGGACTCGCCAGAAAGCCTGGTGAACCTTGCTAGACTCTGGTGAGGCTCGCCAATGACCTGGCGAACCTCGCCAGCGAGTTTGGCGAGGTCGCCAAACTTTTTGGCGACCCCGCCAAACTTTTTTACCTTTTTTGGATTTTTCGGGATTTTTCTATAAATAGTCGGACTTTTTTGGATTGAAAGGGGCTCGAAAATTCAGAGAAAAAATCCTCCTTCAGATAAAAAAATACAAACAATAATTTCTTCTTTTCTTCTATTTTTTCTCGGATCCAAAACACATTTGGATCCCAAATCTCTTCATCTTAAAATCAAATTTCTTCATCTATTTTTCTTCAAATATTCTCAGATATTCTTGGGTCTAAAAAAAATTTAGAATCCGATTCTGATTATCTTTTGGATAAATAAACACTTTCTTTTCCAACCAAACACTTAATTTTCCAATTAAACTACAATTAACTACAAAAACGAACGAGGAACGCTCCCGGGGATCGAACTGATACACCAAAGTGGATTCATACCGCAAGGGTAAGCCTCTGAGTTCCTAGAATTGCTAATTCCATGCTCATCTTCTGCCTTCATCTTTCTTTCTAAATTTTTATCTTTGGCCTAGGAATTATTTTTTATTCCTTATTATTGTAAATAATGTTGTAATTCTCTTCATCTTTTATTTCTTTTTAATTTTTATGTTAGAATACCCCAACGAAGGGAATTAAAATTATTCCCGGATAACAGACCTCACTTTATGCCATGCGATCATTTTCACTAATAAAATTGATCAACATACGTGTAAATAAAAATGAACTATTTTTATCTAAAATAACAACTTTAAACAGTCGATGTTTTAATTAGGCCACACGGGCCTCGCTAAAATCAAATCGAACATATGTGCCATATTTCGTGCTAACCTTTGTGGATGCAGGTTAGATGTATGCTTAGGATTTACTTTCCTTCGGGTATTGCATATTTTTTTTATGGAAATTGTAATTAATAGGATAGCGGGCGGTTGCATCCCCCGATTTTTGAAAGCCTTGTAGTTTTATTTTCCGCATTTACTTACTGTTTTGTGGACGGATTTACTACTTTTTCTATACATGAATCATGCATTTAAACTCTAAAAATGACCTAAGTGCGAATATACATAACTAAGAAAATACGGTTTTCTGTAGATGTAATATAATGTGATCACTTAAGAAATAAGCAACTTATCCCAGACCCGAATCTCTGTGTCTTGGTGGGCCATCCCCCGGACTTTAAGCTTCACAAGACTCTAATTCCTGGAAAGAGCTAATCCAGGTGGCGACTCCACACTAAGAGATGGTGGATTCGGGTTCGAACCGATCTAAAATATTTTTCGCTTTCGCTTTCTCTTTCAACCTTTTCCTAGGTCCCCGACCCGGTGCACCAAACACCTCGGTGGACCGCGTCTATGAAATCATGCGCTCTCGACCCATCTTTCCATGTCGCCTGCTCACAATCCCCTTCTATTTAAATTCAAGAAATTTGGTTCAACTAATTTTCCTTAGTAGGTAGCGTCCATAGCCACTCATCATGACCTTTGCTATAACATGTCAAGCCATAACAAGATAACCATGGTTGGAACCTGTCCATTTACATCTCATGAAATTGCTAATCCATTTAAGTTCTCTTTCTCGATCGTGCGTACCCAACTGTACGACTCCATAAATGTGTCTCCAATTTGGGATTAGCTCCAATGACATGGACAACTAACTCATTTCGATTAAGGCATTAACCCCATCTAGTCTCATTACCAAATACATGTTAAGGGAAGGTATGTTGTACATGTGCTTACATTTGTTAATAAGGTTCGTATCATGACTTATAACAGGAAGACTATATACAACCTTAATATTGTTGTGGGGATTTTATTGGTGTCGTTGGTCTAGCCCTAGTCTAGGTCTTATATGATGGATATGATTATGAAAATAATAATTCCTAGCAATTTGGAATTATTAACTCTAAGGGAACATTCTCGGCATAAGTATATCATAATCATTCAATTATGCCAAGACTCCACATAGCATGCAAAACAAACAAGGTCCATGTTCAAGTTATTGTACCTATGTCTATAAGTTTTTATTTAACAAATTAAACCATGTTTGTAAAACCATATACGAAATCTAATTCTCATACTAGAAATTGACTAAGTCATAAAAGTCCCTTGGGTACTTTTGAATCTAATACAGTTGGAGATTTCCTGGTAGGAGAGGCGCCCTTAATGTGAATGAGTAGCCAAGTCCAATCCTTGCCAAAATAACCACGGTCACTTCGATTTATTATACCACAGACAACTATGATTTAAAGATTTCATTCTTTAATTGAGTAAAGTACGAGACGACCCTCGATTAAAGCATTTACATGTGTGGTAAAACATTGCAAATTTATATGATAATCATCTAGAATAAGTTTGAGCAAAAGCTTAATCTAGCTATCACATCATTTTCTATAACAAGAATTGAAAACTAAGACATGCATAGTATACTTTAATTAATTCATAAAAAATATCATTTTAACATATTATAATCAATCATGCATAGCATAATATAGGCTTTGATACCATTTGCTGGTCAATGAAGATAGTTATTGAACATGCAACATAGCAAGGCGGAGTTTTAAAACATAAAATTAACCTAAAGGATCTCCTAAGCATGCCATGATTGATATAATCTAAGTTATTCCATAGATTCTAAATGGTTCATAAAACTCATAAAAGAAACCTATCTTCTAAGTTTAGGATGTTACTAGTTAACACATGCTTCTCCTTTTCTTTTGGATGCGACATTCCCTTAGAGCAATTCGGTAGAACTTCATTAGCATGAGCCTCCAAACTAGGATAGCCTCTATGATTGATCCACATGGATCTTCACCAACTAAAACCTCATAGAGGTAGAACTCTTTGGTAGACAGTAGCTGCTAAACTGCTCGAAGACTAATCTGAAAATATAAATTGAGAAGGTTCTCTTCAAATAGAAAGAGCCTTCTAAAGAATTTCTTCATTGTTTAGAGAAACTCATGAAGGATCTTGCACAATGAACAAAGAAAAGGATAACAATCTCAGAGAGAAAAGCTAAGTTGAATATTTTATGTTGTGTGAAATAAAGAGAACTAGAGGCCTATATATAAGGAAAAGGGTTAGACTCCCCCTACAACTCAATGTGGGATAGGAATATTCGCATCCCACAATCCATCCCACAAACGGGTTAGTCTCGCGGGTCACTTGGATCTGGGAACCTTTAGGCTCAATGTTCCAAACTGATATAAAACCTGATAGCTCTAGCCGATCAAATGGGCTTTCTAGAAAAGGCGTATTATCCCCCAATACTTGGAATGTCACGTGCTTGTGACTTGATTTGGTTTTGCAGTAGTAACTAATACCATACACTCCTTCCATCAAGTTAAGTACTTTCCAGTTTTTAAAGCTCGGATTAAGTGTTAGCTCATGTAATAGCCATAGCTATCCTGTAATTAGACTTGTTCACGTAGAATACTAATCAGCCATTATGTATCAAGATTAACTAGAAACCCGTTTTATCAATCTTATACTCTGATTAGAGGTTTATGAGTGTGTCACTTCAACAAGGGGCCCTAAGGTACTTTGCCCATTATATCACTATATCAGGAGCGATGTATCCATTTTGACTACTCGGCTTACCAACATGTGATCATCACTATACCGGTAATCACCCGTATCATCTTGATTGCCAAGGCATAAATAAGTATGACCCAAAGTGTAGCAACTCCTACACAAGGTAACCACTATCTTAGGTTTGAGGATACTTGTACTACAACTACAATAAGACATGACACCAACACATTGATATAGTTAATTCCGAGTATCTATCTTATAGCGGTCTCTAATGTATTACCCGAATACGTTCATGTGTTAACTCAAGGTACCACCTTCAGCTCATGAGGTCGGCTGCTTGGATTTAATCTAAGGAGTAAGCTTACATATGTTAGTTTGTCCATTCCATTGATGTCCAGTCTCAATGAAACTATGACTAGGATATTTACACTATTCATAGTAACACGTATGTGCATTTCTTACACCACATAGCTCCCACTATGTCCTCGCACTTTTACACTCTCAAGTAGTCATGAACTTTTTCTTATCAGTGCGCATATATATAATACTATACATATATGATACCAGTGAGATAAATACATGAATTGAAAACTCTGATGACCAACAAAGACGCCTTAATTATTATTAATAATAATCCAAAACCATTTGTACATTATAACTAATTAATATATTTCGCCCTAATTGCCTCTAGGTTATACATCATGTCTACAATCCATCCTTCCCACAAAAGCCACACATCACTTTTGGTTTAGGCTAGCTCACTTTCTTCTTTGAAGAGGAATATTTTCCTTTATTAGAATTGTGAGTTAGATTACTCGGAGGTTGACTGTTGGATGGAGGAGGAACTCATTCATTTTTTAAAGATGTTATCTCAGTAGTCAACTCATCAAATTGCTTAGTGAGCTTGCTGTTATGACATTCATGATATTCAGCTTTTTTTTGAAGAAAACAGATATTAAGAGATAAGCAAGCAATTGTGTTTTCATGATCTTCACTTCTCCTCACTAGCTCTTTGATGTTTTTGCTGGACTTCTAAGTTAGCTTCATGGCATCAAAAAGTACCTAGGAGAACTCTTCTATTGATAAAGGGATCTTAGGATGTACCTTTGTTTGAAGATTTTTCCCTTTGTTCTGCTTATCTCTAGAGTCACCAGTAGATGGATTGCTTCTTGAATCAGATGCTGAGCTCTCGCCCCTTTCATTTTCAATCACCATCAAGAAGAGATTGGTAGAGTCTATTTCCTCTTTAACAGATGATGAAGATTTCTCAAAGTAGCTCCATGTGGTAGTAAGTGCCTCATTTTTCTACCCAAACTTCTTCTTGAATCTGTCCTTCTTTGCTTTAGGATAGGATAATTGAAGTGACCTTTCTCACCATAGATAAAGCACTTGAGGTGTTTGCCATGTTCCCTCTTAGGTCCTTCCTCAACTCCACACCTGTGATTTTGCTAAGAATCTTCTTCTTGCTAAATTTCCATCCTTCTTCATGAAGAGCTAGAATTATCTTGTGAGAAGTGCCATTTTCTTATTGGAATCTTCACTGGTCAATTCTTCAGATGAGTCAGCCATAAGGATTATTGATCTACCCTCTTTCTCCTTGCCTTTACTCCTTTTGGAGTTATCATTGTATTTTCTCAGGGACATTTCTTGAGTTAGCAATGTGCCTATCAGCTCATCATAGCTATAAGTCTTTGGATCATGAGCTTCTTCAATGACGATCTTCTTTGTCTCCCACTCAAGAGTGAGAACTCTAAGGATCTTCTTTACCATCTCTTCTTCAATGAATTCCTTGCCTAGCCTCTTCAATTCATTAATGATATTAATGAACCTGATATTCATAGATTGAATACCCTTGCTCGAGCCCATCTAGAATAGCTCATCCTTGTAGAGCATGAGAATGATCTTTAACTTCTTGACTTTGTCAGTCCCCTCATATGTGATCTCTAGTTTCCTCCAGATTACTTGCGCAGTCTCACAGCATATACTTTGTTAAATTTTGTATGATCTAACACACAATGTAAGTAATTGATGGCTACTGCATTCTCCGTGAGAAGACTTAAGTTTGCATCATCATAATTCTCTAGATCAACTGGAACCCGTTCCCCATCCTTCACTGTAGTAAGAATTCTAGGGTATAATTCTATTGTAGCCATGCCTTCATGCTTTGAGATTGAATGAAGTTTTTCATGCTATTTTTAAAAAATATGTAATGTTGGTCATCAAATAGTGGAGGCCTAGGCATAAACATTCCTTCTTTAAGAAGTGTTGTCTGCCCTGAGCTGGAACTAAAACTATTAAAAGTCATTCAAATATTTAACTCTTAGATAGTTAATCTAAAAGCTGATCACTTACTCTGATACCACTTGTTAGTCCGCTTTAGCTTTCGTAATAGTGTAGATGGTGGGTGAATGCAATATTCTTTATACTTTAGATAATTTAAAAATTGATTTCCAAGTTGTTTTTAGATGCGTGCTGAGTGGAATATGCTAAGTGCATGTTGGTCTAAAAACTATAAACTACTCAACTTTGCTAACTTAGTTTACCTTTAATTTATGCTAAGTAAACTACTCAGCTTGGATTGGTTTTTAAGTAGATAAAACAAAACAGAGAGATGATGAATTGAACAAAACACTATAAAGGCAATATAGAAGATAAAGGATAGAGAACACCTCAAATTTATCCTGGTTCAGCCCTTAGCCTACTCCTGTCCCCTAATACCTCTTTGAACTTTAATCCATTAGTGATTCCTTCTTTCAATAGGCAAAAAAGCCTTTACAGTGGGTAGACGCTTACAGAAAGTACCCTCCTTTCTAGCTACCTCTCAATTACTTAGTTTAGGTACCCTTCCTAAACTGACTTAAAGTTTAATGAATGAAGGATTTTAACTTATAAAAAGCTTTAAATCCTTTTACAATGACAAAGCTTAGCTAGATTCTAAGCTAATATGATTTTCTCTTACAAATTGATTTGAAACTTGAGCTTTTACTTAAGATTGCTTGAATTTGGAAATTTTTAATGCTATGATTGCTTGGAAAGTATTTCAACTCTTTATAATTTTGAGTTGATTCACCAAGTTTAAATGTCTGCTTCAATCTTCTATTTATACTTGAAGGAGCTGGAAGTAGCCATTTCAAACTTCTCATCTTGACTTGTTTTTCAAAATCTCTTCTCTTTACAGCTTTCAAATCTGCCCCGTTTGAAATAGATTATTGGACGTTTAGAGACAACGATTTTGAACGTTGAACCGCGAGATTAATTTGTTAATCTTTGATGCGTCAATAACTCATTTCTTCAAGGAAATCTGGTTGAGACAAGGGCATGAAATTCCACATGGAAGGCTGCAATTAGTTTACTTGCTGACATTGCGAAGTTGCGTGAAGACATTGAAAGTAGTGCATGTTAGAATATGCCTTTTTTGCCTTGGATACTTGTGAGTAATCTCTAACATTTCGTATTAACACCTTTTAGAACTGATAACCACATTAATATCTATTTTGATTTCATCGATTTTTACTTGAAAATCATTAAAGGAAATATTTTTTCTTCACAAACAACATTACACACACAAGTGTTTATTCTAAGTGTCAATATTACTCAGCTTTTATTAAAATAAAAGCTGCTCAGCACAACTGAGTTATATTGCATAAACTATGTAATACTTAGCCTTCTCAGCTTTTCTTATCCTAATGCATAACTTAATTAAAACATAGTCAAACTGAGTTGTTTTCCCTTAAACAAACTCAAGTAAAACTTGTCTTATTAAGAGTCTGCTCTACCTAATTAATTTCACTATTCTCTTCGGTTTGTTATTTCCAAAACATTTAAGTATTGTGAAGTACTGCTAACTTGGGTTCAACAATGATTAAATTATAGGAATTTAAATTGATTGAAATGCATCCTCTAATATTATTATTTTTAATGAAAAATATATTTTTCCTCTTTTTGCTAATGGTCACGAACCATAAAACATGTTTTTGAAAAACAAATTCCATAATCGATGTTTTTGAAAATGAGTGAAACCTAAGGGTATGTTTTTAAATTTACCCATAAAATTAATATTGTATCTATATCTTATGATTACGAAAATGTTGTTATGGTTAAAAAATAAATTATATATGATTTTAAAATAAATATATAATATTTTAATAAAATAAATATATAATTTAAAAAATAAATAATAATATTAATTAAATAATTAATTACTATTACAAATAATTCTTAAAAAGGAAAATAAAAAAAGAACAAATGAAATTTTCTTTTATGCATTATGCTGATTAATAAAGACAGTAATTGAACATGCAACATTGCAAGGTGGAATTTCAAAAATTAACATTAACATTAAAGGATCTCCCTATCATGCCATGATTGATATAATCTAAAATGAAACGTTCTATTGATACTATCAGGTTTATAAAACTTATAAAAGAAACCTAGCATCTAAGTTTAGAACATTACCAGTTGATGCATGCTTCTCTCTCTTTTGGATGCCACGTTCCCTTAGAGCAATTCGATGGAGCTTCGTTGGCACAAGCCTCCAAACTAAAATAGCCTCTACGATTGATCCACACAGATCTTCACAAAGCAAAACCTTTGTTAAGGTAGAACCCATTGGTAGACAGCAGCTGCTAGACCACTCAAAGATCAACCCGAAAATATTAATAGAGAAGGCTCACTTCAAAATAGAAAGAGCGTTCTAACAAATTCTCCGTCACTTGGAGAAACTCGTGGAGGATATCCCAAAATCTCAGGAAGAAAAGATGTCGAACTCAGAGAGAAAGGCTAAGCTAAAGTTATGAAGAAAAGAGAACTGAAGCACTATATATAGGGGGAGGGGAGTCAAAAACTCCCCTCAAAAACTAATGTGGGATGGCATTTCTCCCATCCCACACGCGAGTCGGTGCACGAAGCTCCAGCTCTACAAGGGCCAATTCTTCTAATGAATTCGACAACTTTAACATTCTCGGCATAGACCTAGTCTATAGGTTCATTACTTAGTTTGGTAAAAACCCAAAGTGTGTGACCTTATAGGATCTCAAAGTATAGAGCCTCTAGAGGTTAAACTAAACTTGGCTTCCCAACTGGGAACCTTTAGGTTTAGTGTTCAAGATTGATATGGAACCCGATAGCTCTAGATGATCAAATGGGCTTTCTATTAAAGGCGTTTGATCCCCCGATACTTAGAATGTCACGTTCCTGTGACTTGATTCGGTTCATAGTAGTAACCAACACAATACACTCCTTCCATTAGTTTAAGTACCATCTAGTTTATTGAGCTTGGATTAAGTGTTAGTTCATGTAATAGCCGTATCTATCCTAGAATTAGACTTGTTCACGAAGAACACCACTCACCAAAATGTATCAAGATTGACTAGGAACCTGTTCTATCAATCTTATACTCTGATAAGAGGTTTATTAGTGTGTCTCTACAATAAGGGGCCCTAAGGTACATCTCCAATTATATCACTACATTAGGAGTGATGGATCCCATCTTGACTACTTGATATACCAACATGTGATAATCACTATACCCATAATCACCCTTATCATACTGATCGCCAGAGTATGAATAAGTATAACCCAAAGTATAGCAGCTCCTACATAAGGCAACCAGTATCTCAGGTCTGAGGATACTTGTATTGCTAATACAATAAGACATAACACCAACACATGGATATTGTTATTTCCGAGTGTCTATCTTATAATAGTCTCTTATGTATTACCTGAATACATTCATGTGCTAACTCAAAGTACCACCTTCAGCTTGTGAGATTGGTTGCTTGGATCTAATCCAAGGAGTAAGCCTACACATGCTAGTCTGTACGCTTCGTTGATGTCAAGTCTCAATGAAACTATGACTAGGGATATTTAGACTATTCATGGTAACACGTATGCGCAGTTCTCACACCACATAGCTCCCACTATGTCCTTGCACTTTTACGCTATGAAGTAGTCATGGACTTTGTATTATCAATTCACATATATATAATACCACATATATACATATACATACATACATACATACATACATATACATACATACATACATACATACATACATACATACATACATA
>CATIWQ010491083.1:0-26795 GCA_949673415.1 Euphorbia schlechtendalii
TACTTATAGGACTTATTCAAGATTTGCATATAAAACTCATAGAAAGAATACCATTAGATATTGCTCCACTTAAACTTATGAAAAGCATTAAACTAAAACTATATAACTTATACTAATTCATGTTGCATTGAAATGTATATCGAAACTTACTTGGAATGTTGCTTTCGAATGTTACTCACCACTCATCCTTGCCAAATTGATAAATGTTGTGCTCTAACATCAAACTTGTAATACCTAACACTCACAATAACCTTGGACAATATATTAGTATAGTATAGGTATGGATAACGTATAAATAACACATAAAAATGAAGAAAAATTTTCAAATTCTTCAGTTTTTTTAATTTTATTCAATTTTTTTGGATTTTTGGGATTTACAATTGCCCCCCACACTAAAGAACACAATGTCCTCACTATGGAAGACTTTATTCAATTGAAAATCTAAAAACAAACAACTAGTCTAAAAATATGAAAAAGAAAAAGAAAAGAAAAGAGTAAACCCGTTTATTTTTAAGGAGAATCTGGGGCCCGTGTCATGATCGCAAAGGCCTGTTGCGATCGTGATTTCCTCCAAAATAGGAACAGAAGGTTTTGCTGTATAACTTCATGAGCGCGATCTATAGTCACGATCGCAATCTTCTTCAATTCTTCTATTTCTTCAATTTCTTTAATTTTTAGACTTATTACCTAGAAAAACTAAGAAAAACAAACGTATTAAATATAATTGCCCATTCCCCAGTAATTTGATCTCTAGAACACACTTGCCTTTCCCAGCAATGATGCTAAAAACGTGTTCGCTGCTTTTCTACTGATAAGGTTAATAACTTATTCGCAAGATTTTGGCTATACTCATTTTGAAAGGCTTATCAACGGTGGCAAAAACTTCTTCTCGTTAAAATATAGGTGTTGTCAATACCACTTATATCAAATAGAAAAATAATGATACTTGCAAGTATACAGTTGGGATGTAGTTTTAAAAGATATCGATCCCACAGGGAAAGAAGTAGTTCTAAAGATCAATAAGAGGAACGAAACAAAAGAAAGTAAAAGAAATGATTTTATTTTAGTTGGGTAGGATGGGATATGATGGTGGATAAATGTATATAGATTAGAGTAGAAGAAATGAGTATAGATTATACCTACGAACAAGTATAGTAAAGAAAACATGCAAAATAAATAAAGATATTACGTAAACTAGACTAATTTAACAAATTCAGTTAGACATTTAGATATTCAATTATTCACCGCAGAGCAACACATGAAATGACTTTTCTAAATCTAGTGTAAATGAATTAAGATGATTATATAAACTCGGATAACAATACTACCATGCATAGTACGGGTCACTCTCACATAGCCATATTTAGCAAGTTACGATTCCAAATATGTTGGCTCACTAAAACAACGTTATAATCACAGATCCAGTGATTATACACAATCTTGTTAACCCCAAAACTCCTCTTAATGTTAACTCAAAAGCATATAACTTGATTAATATAAAAGACTCAACATGAATTACACATTATGACACATAGACATATCATAAACTTCGAAATAGAAAGTATAAGTAGAAAACAAAGTAAAGTTCTAACGTTTGCAAGTGAAAGCTAAAGTTGATCAAACCGTATCCACTCTTTAATGGGAGTCGTCAATTCTCGCAATGCATGCATCTACTTTAAATCCAGTCTCAACTCGTACAGAACCTCTACTAGGATGCTATTCTTTGTGAATATCGAACAAACGAATATTGATGAACGAAAACTTTTATTGATAAGTGATTTGCAATTACACTTATACAATAATCGCTCGAACATGTAGAGAAATCTAGTGATCGAAATAAGGTTCGAATCACTTATACATTTTCTCGCTAACTTATAATGAAACAAACTCTACACAATTTTTCTCTCTGTTTGAACACCATATATGCCACTCTCTCTCTCTACCACCCATTCCACGAATTTGGTGAGGTTTAGAGCCCTATTTATAGAGTATGAAGGGTTGCATCTATCCAACCGAAGGGTTGTGTCCATTGGTGAAAGATTACATCACTTCATTGTGATTGGTAGAGAAGCTTTAATCTTATCCACAATGGATAGACACCTTTTCATGATTGGTTGACTTCCAATAGGTGTCTATTCATATGATAGTTGATGGTGGTTGAAAGAAGATAAGAATTGACCAAAAACCGTCAGTTTCGCGACTGTGATATACATGTCACGACCTTGAATACTTGTTTAGCAATAAATTGTTTTGAAGAATACTAAGTCATGACTGTGAAATGTGTTTTTCTTCAGAATTCTCCTTGTAACTTTACTGATCTTTGACAGCTTCGATCCTAAGCCAAATCTTTAAGTTCCATGAATCTTTTCACACCTTTCACTCTTTTTACATAGAATTCCACTTTAGATAATTTTACTCCCAAGATTTACCTAGTATCTGCATTTGCACAAAAAACAACTACATACCACGTGAAAATCTTTTATATGAAGTATAAAAGTGACTTAAACTATAGTGTTTAGTGTGTAAAATTATATTGATAATGAGTGTAATTATACACTTATCATCTATTCGGTCATGGGAATGATTAGAACTAAAGATTTGTATGTTAGATTATCTATAGTAATGGATTTACTATGTTGCTTGTTAAGCAGATCATGAACATGGGCACATGTCATGGACATGGGTTGGACTGATCCATGCTAAGTAGGTCTTGATGATCCTTAGATTTAATTGCAACATACTAGCAACCTAGAATTGGGTAATCTGTGGTATACACCTAATGAGTCCTTAATTATTGGATACAAGCATGTGTATGCTTAGTTTATTTCATGAACATGATATTAGTAGTGTTGTAGTTTAAGGATTACTATTTCAGTTTGAGAAATTGAAAGACATCACACCATCACTGATGAACCATAATAGAGGTTGATAATTATCATGCCTCGTTCATCAGTTACATGTCGAGAGCAAAGGAATTTGCAAGATAACTACTGGGTTTAGTATCTAGATTAAACAGTTGTATTCTGTTCCAATTGAGGGCTGTAATGGTTTGCCAGAATTCGCTTACAGTCTATGGGTAAAGCTCATTGCCTATATATGGACAGACCCAAAGGATCATGCTCTTAGAATCACTAATTCAGGATTTATTGTACATGTAATATTACAAGACGTAATGAAGAAGTGATTATTAATTAATTGAAATGTCAAGTCAATGTAATTGAATAATCAATGTAACTCCAATGAATTAATTTAGTTAATCGTATAATATAATATAACTTATATTATTCACTAAAGTTAAACTAAGTTGATTAAATCTATTTACATACGGTATTTGTTTAATTGATAATCAAATAAGTTCATATGTGAAATAATTTAATTGAATAAATTTATTCAATAAAATTTGCATACTAAAATAATTTGTTAACTAAATTTATCCAATAAAATTTGCATACTAAAATAATTTGTTAACTACTTTAGTTAATTAAATTTAATTTGTAGTATGATAATCAATTTGATTAAATTGTAAAGTTTTAATTTCATATATGGGTTCAATTGTGAATTATAAATAATTTCAATTAGAAATTATTTAAGGAATTAAACTTGGTGGTTCAATTATTAAATTAAGTTTCTTTTGGGTCAAATTTATAATTAAATTAAACCTAATTCTAATTTACTAATTAGAATTAAATGGAATAAAAATAAAACAAAATAATACCCTAATCCTATATAAAAGAAACGTGTATAGTAGCTTAAAGATGGGGAGCAGCCACATTCACATTTAATGATAGGTTAAAGAATTGAGGTTCTTGGAGTTTTCTTTGTTTTTCTTCATCTTCTTCAGCTAGCACCGGTCCCAATTTGAGAGGGGTTCGTGCACATGATCTTGGAGGGCTTTCATTTTTAAAGTCTCGTCTACATCAACTCCTTTCAGAGACATTCGATGTGAGTTTTATATGCTTTAATCTCAAGGATTTAAAATTTCATTGTATGGTATCCGATAAAAGATCCTCGTGGATTTGAGATATTCAATCGGTTTCCACCTTTGTGATTGAATTTTGATGACAAATCCCTTCAGTGGAGATGAGACCGATTCTCAAGCATATGGATTTAAGGTTGCTGTGTTTAGCCGATGAGTGACTTTCTTAATTTTCACCCTAGACACTTATGTGAATTGGGTGAAATCCCCTTGTGAGGAAATAGGATTGCATTAATGCAATGTTATTGATAGATTTGCTCTAAGTTACTTGTCTTAATTTGCTTTTTATGGTAAGTTAACTTGCTAATGTGGTTTCAATCATCACATGCCTTAAGATTTTTATTCTCCTTAAACTTCTTTGTCATGACTTATTTTTAGTTTGGTTTCTCTATTTTCAAAACTTTTTCACACTTATCTTTTTTTTCTTATCCTTTGATATTTCTTAAGGACAAGTAACATTTAAGTATGGGGATCTTGATAAGTGAAAAAGCACCACGTAAATATAAGTAACTAGGCTTTGGAATTACTTGATTTGGAGTTATAATGTGGAACTAATGAGTGTTTATAAGTCTATTTTTAAGGTTTCTATGTGGAATGAGGAAGTTTGCTGAGAATTACGAGATTTAGAGTGAAATTGGAGATCAAACCATGGCTTTCCATGATTAAACCTTATTAAGGTCTAATAAGAGGGAAAAGAAGCTCTTGGGTAATTCGAAATTAGACTTTGAAGCCATTTGCATTTACTTGGTGATAAAGAAATGATCTTATGGATGTAAATATTTTAGATTTGTTTATTATGGCAAGTCAGCCACTTATGTAAGGTTCTTCTACTAGTATATAAGGAGCTTCATTTTGCTTTGTAAAGCAGCCTTAGTTGGCTCACCTTCTCTCTAATTTGTTCTTATGCTTTTATTTATTAAATATTTACATTATTTTATGTATATTGTATAATTTCCAAGTAAGCTTGCTAGGCACTACCGGTAGCTTACCTTGTGGTGTAAAACCTTTGTTATACTAACTTGAATCTTTAATTAGAATGATTATTATTGCTCTTATTTTCTCATATATTTAATCAACTCATGTTGGATTGGGGTGCTAGGAACTGAAAGGTAACTGACAATCTTAGGCTCCTTAATAATCACCTAAGTTACACACTGAAAGGATACTAATCTTTTGTTAAAGGTTTTGAAATTTATTCCAGATGCTTACTTGAATAAATGCCTAAGTTTTAATCTAAAAGTGGATAACTCATGGGGTGAAAACCTTAAAGTACTAAGTGGAGAAATTGTATGTCGTGCTTAGTTACATAAAAAATAGGTAAGACACTTTAAATCTAGGGACCTAAACATGATGGAATGAAGAAGGGGAAACACTATGGAAACCTCTCAATGGCTTGGTAAATCTTGTGTCTTTATTATTATTATTTTCATTACAACAATCATTAATTTTATTTCTACATTCTGCGATAACCTTGCTTCTATTTATTTTACATTACAACAACCTTTATTTTATTTTCTTTTCTCACACATTTTAATATACTAAGACCCTCTAACCTAGTAAATAGCCTATAAAATTAATTATTTTCCTTTACTCCTGTAGGAATGACACTTGGTCTTGCCACGTACTACTAACACTATTTAGTTCACTTTCTAAGTTCATTTGGGCAATAACAGTAGCCCAAAGAGTGACATGTTGAGTTAATTTTCTCCTTTATTTACTCCTTCTTCATCAATATTAGAGGCACATTTACAAGCATTGTTAGTTTTATAAAAATTCACATGTATAACTCCTCCAAAAGACCTGTTCTCTTGAAATATATTCTATATACCTACTATTAATTGAGTAACCCAAAATGATACCTTCATCCACCTTAGGATCAAACTTTCCTAGCTACTCGTTTGTATTTAATATAAAACACCTACAACCAAAAGATATGAGAAAACCAATCTTAGGCTTGCACCCTAGCCAAAGCTCATTAGGATTTTTCTCCAAAATTGGGTGAATTAAAACCTGATTAAGTATATAAACTTCTCACTAAAAGTACATTGGTAGATTGTTATCACTCAACATGAATTGAGCCATCTCAACTATGTTTCTGTTTTTCCTTTCTACAACCTAATTTTGTTGAGTAGTATAAGGAGCATAAAAGTTATGGTCAATACCATGTACTGAACAAATTCTTAGAAATGGAAATTCTTAAAATCATGTCCATGATCACTTAAGATTCTATTGATTTTAATTCCTAGTTTGTTCATTATACGATTACTTAGTTTGATAAAAGACTCAAAGGTTTTATCTTTACTATTGAACAAGATTACCCAAGTGAATCTAGTGAAGTCACCAAATACAACTAAGGAAAATCTCTTTCTACCCATACTCATAGGTTGAATAGGGTCAAAAAGATCTAATTGTATCTAACAGTCTCTTAGTTACTACATTGTTAATTGATCTAAATGATTTTCTAGCTTGCTTACCAAGTTGACAAGCTTAGCAAAGTCTATGTATGTGGAAGCTGATACTAGGTAAACCCATAACTAATTGCTTTTTGGCCAGTTTGGAAAGAATGTTAATATTTATATGATCCAACATTTTATGCCAATGCCACAAACTCTCATCCTTAGATATAAGACAAACATTAGTGGAGCCATGGGATAAGTCAATCATATACACATTATCAACTCTAAGAGCTAAGAGAATAGTTGAATAAGTTTTATAATCAATAACTGAGCTTCCTGATGAGTCAAACATAACCTTTCTACCTTTGTTAGAAAGCTGGGTTACGTAAAGCAAGTTGAATGTTAGTCCTTTACAAGAGATACCTCTTCGATTAAAGGACTAACACCCACTGTACAACTTCCAACAATCTTGCCTTTTTGGTTATCTCCAAGGCTAAAACTTCCATTTCTTTTATGCTCTAATGAGATGAACTACTTCTCATCTCCAATCATATGCCTTAAGAGGCTGCTATCTAAATATCACATTCTAGTTTCATCAACGGATTTCAGACTCACTTGTAAAACAATTAATCTTTTTAGGTAGCATGCCTTAAAATGGAGTCCTCCATTTTTAGAAATGATTATGTTACTCTAGTCAAACTTATCATGATAACCATTTTTATGCTTGTATAAGACAATATCATGTCTAGCTTTCCCACAAAAACTAAACGCTATTTTTGGTTTGGGCTGGCTCGCCTTTCTCTTTTGAAAAGCTTTCTTTTCCTTAATTGAGTTGTGAGTTTGATTACTCGGAGCTGAGTTGTTAGCTAGATGATGTACCGATACTTCTTTCAAAGCTGTAAATCAAAAGTCAAATTATTTAATTTTTTAGCGAGCTTGTTGTTATGCCCTTCATCAACTTTTTCTTGAATAAAGTGGATATCAAGGAATAAGGAAGTAACATTGTCTTCTAAATCTTAACATCTCCTCACTAGCTCCTTGATGTTTTTCATGAATTTATTGGAAAGCTTTATAAAATTAAAGAGAATCTGGGTGAATTCTTACATGGACAAAGAAAGTTCAGGATGTACCTCAGCTTGGGAATTCTTTCCTTTGTTCTTCTCAGAATATTAGTCAACAATGAAATTGTTGACATTTGAGCTTGTTTGCTGAGCTTTTGCCTCTATCTCCATCATCACCATCAAGTAAAGATTAGGTGAATCTTGTCCTTCTTCATTGGATGATAAAGATTCATCAAATTCACTTCATGTGGCTGCGAAGGCCTCATTCTTCTTGCTAAATTTCTTCTTAAATCTATCGTTTTTTGGATTTAGGATAAGATGATTGGATATGACCTTTCTCTCTAGAGCCAAAGCACTTGATATCTTTGTTGTACTCCTTCTTTGGTCCTTCCTCAGCCTCTTTCTTCTACCGAGTTGCATTCTTCTTGTTGGGAAATTTCTTCTTGTATTTCCAATCTTTCTTCATGAAGCACTTGAACTTTCTAGTTAGTTGTGCCATTTGTTCATATGAATCCTCGTGTTTTACTCTCCTTTCCCTTTATTTTCTTTAAGTTATCATCAAATTTCCTCAAGGATATCTCTTGAGTTAACAAGGTACGTATTAGATCATCATAGCTATAGGTTTTCAAATCATGAGGTTCCTCTATCACGCTCTTCTTAGCATCCCAATCCTTGGTGAGACTTCTCAAAATTTTCTTCACCATCTCTTCTTTGG
The DNA here is from genome assembly GCA_949673415.1 of Euphorbia schlechtendalii. Classification (NCBI taxonomy): domain Eukaryota; kingdom Viridiplantae; phylum Streptophyta; class Magnoliopsida; order Malpighiales; family Euphorbiaceae; genus Euphorbia; species Euphorbia schlechtendalii. The sequence goes on from CATIWQ010491083.1 coordinate 8,149, forward strand.
TGAAGTTCTTTCTCAATATTTTAAGTTTGTAGATGATGTTAACGAACCTGATATTCATGCTTTGAATACCCTTACTAGCACCCATCTGGAATAGCACATAATCCCTTATCATCAAGTTAATCTTGATCTCCTTAACTTTATCAATCCCCTCATAGGTTACTTCTAACTACATCTAAATTTCTCATTCAATCTCGCATCTTGATACCCTATTAAACTCTGACAAGTCTAATGCACAATATAGGTAATTAATGGATGTCGCATTCTCTTTGAGAATTAAGGTCTGCATCATCATAATCTTCAAAATTAAATTAGTGCCCATTCATCACCACTGTAGAATTATGAGGGCCAAGCTTAATAGCCAACCAAGCTTGCATGCTCTATGATTGTATAAATATTTTTCAAGCAATTATTCTAAAAAGAATAGTATTGGTCGTTAAGGAGTGGAGGTCTGGTCACATACATTCCTTCTTTAAGGAGTGATGTCTACCTGTCACCAGGAATATATAATGGATTGTTATAATCCATTTGGATCTTTTTACTCAAGATTGTGAAGTATTAAGCTGAGCAACCTCTCTGGTACAAATTGTTGGTCCTTAAAGCTTAAAGACTCAATTAGAGAGGGGATGAATGCTGATTAACTTTTTTTAAGATTTAAAAATTCTTAGCCAAGTTGTGTTAATGTATGCTGAGTATATAATGTTGTGCGCAAACTATTGGATAAAATTTCACAAACCACTCAACTTGAATTGGTCTTGGTTTTAACACGAGCTTTTCGAAGTTAATTCTTACTGAACTCAGGTTGGTTTTTCAAGAAAGATAAAATTCAGAGAAAAGATGCTATTGATGAGTGAATCTAACAAGTGAAAAGATAAAATTGAACAGAACGAACACACCTGAGATTTTATCTTGGTTTGACCCCTAACCTTCCTCTAGTCCTCGGATTCTTTTCTAAGCTTAAATTTATTAGTGTGAGTCCTTTAACTAGGTAGAGAAGCCTTTGACATCAAGTAGGATTATAATCGAGTACATTCCAAGCTATACTACCTCTCAAATAGTTTGAGTACCCTTCTCAAATTGCTATCACTCAGTTATGAATAAAATGTAGGATAAATAGGAAACTCAACTTATAAAATGTTTGTTCCTATACAATAGATGACTTAGCTTAATCTAAGCCTATTAAAATTTTCTCTATTAAAAATTGAATAGAATGTAGTGTTTGCTTTTTAGATTTCGTTGATTAGAATGTCAAAAGCTGTGATTGCTTGAATAGAGTTTCAACTATTTAGAAATTCATGTAATTCACCAAGTTGTAATCGACTGCTTCTGTCTCCTTATAAAGTTGAAAGCTTTAGGAAGTAGTCATTACAATTTTTCATCTTCACATTAGTTTGAAAATCTCTTCTTTTCACTTCTTTAAATTTCTGCCTGTCTGAGACAGTTTTGAAGCCGTTTAGAGATAAGATTTTGAATGTTGAGCGGTAATATTACTTCAGTTATTAATTTCTCTCCAAGGACTCTTATCATCAAACAAATCAGCTAAGAGAAGGTGCGCTAGAGTCAACTTGGAGAATTTTGATTAAATCCTTCAGCTGACGTAGCAATGGCACGATGTTGTTGTAAGACGATGCAATGTTAGACAATTCCTTTTGACTTAGATTTTAGTGAATACACGTCAACATTCTATACAATTACCTTTTCATTTTGAGGGTCACTTGAATATACTTTTCTTTCAGCGTAAAATCCTTTTTAAAACATGAAAACATCAAATAAGAATACTCTATTTTCAAAGAATAATTAAAGGTAACAATGTAATATTTTTACTCAGCATCACATAAAGTACTCAGCTTCCATCGAGATATATCACATAAACTTTGAAGCTAATTTGAGCGGGCGACACGGAGCGGTGGGCCGAGAGCCCGAGGTTTCATAGCACGGTCCACCAGGTTTTTTAAAAAAAGGGAAAAAAAAGGTGCACCAGGTCGGGGACCCGGGAGAAAAAAGGTGTTGAAAGAGAGGGCGAAAAATGTTTTAGATCGGTTCAAACCCGAATCCGCTGTCTCTTAGTGTGGAGTCGCCACCTAGATTAGCTCTTTCAAGGAATTAGAGTCCTGTAAGGCTTAACGTCCGAGGGATGGCCCACCAAGACACAGAGATTCGGGTCTGGGATAAGTTGCTTATTTCTCATTGGATCACATTATATTACATCTACAGAAAACTGTATTTTCTTAATTGAGCATATTCGCACTTAGGTCATTTTTTATTATAAATGTATGATTCACGTATTGTAAAATAAACCATTCACAAAGTGGAATAATAAACCATTCACAAAGTAGTAAATAAGTGCGGAAACTAAAAGCGGAAAATAAAAATTACAAGGCTTCCAAAAATCGGGGATGCAACCACCTGCTAACCTATTAATTACATTTCCCAAAAATTGAAATTGCGATATCCGAAGGAAAATTAAAATCCTAAACATACACCTAATCCTAATCTACCTGCATCCACAAAGGTTAGCATAGGGGATGTCACATATGTTCGATTTTGAATTTAACGAGGCCCGTGTGGCCTAAAAATGAAAATCAATCGTGATAATGTGTTTGTTATTTTAAATAAAACAATTCTTTTAATTAACACATTGGTTGCTCATTTTAATTAATGAAATTGCTCGCATGGTAAATTGGTGAGGGCTGTTATCCGGGAATATGTTTTATTCCCTTCGCTGGGGTGTTCTAACATACATCTTCTTTTAATAAAGAAAAATTGATGAAGAAGAATTATAATAGTTGAAATAAAATAAAATGATAAAAATCCTAGGTTCATAGATAAAATCAGAAGAAGAAGAAGAAGAAGATAAGAAGAAGATTGAAAGCACGGGAATTGCAATTCTAGGAACTCAGAAGCTTACCCTTACAGAATGAATCCACTTCGAAGATATCCGATTGGCCGTTGAGAATCCTCCTCGTCCTTTAAGTTTCGGTAAAAAAAATTATGTTGGAAGTCCAAAAAAAGTTCATCTTGTTCTTGGAAATTAAAGTCATTCTAAAGCTATGTTTTTTCTGATAATTTTGGGGGTCCTGATTATAAAAAAACACTCGAATATTTATAGGAGAAATCCCGAAAATCCAAAAAAGGCATGTTTTTCAGGCAAGGGGTCTCACCAGAAAAGATAAGTCTGGCGAGGCCCCTCATAGTGACTTTGGCAAAGCAGCCTCGCCAAGCTCTTTGGCAAGGCATATGCCTCTCTAGAGCTCGGCTAAGGAACCTTGCCAAGCTCTTTAGCGAGGTATATACCTCGCCAGAGCTCGGTGAGGGAGCCTCGCCAAGATTTTTGGTGAGGCTCCTCCTTGCCATAGCTTGGCGAGGGAGCCTCGCCAGTGCTTGGAGAGGTATATGCCTCGTTAGAGCTCGGTGGGGGAGCCTCGAAGCCTTTTGACATGGTTGGCCTCGCCCACATTTGGCGATGCAGGTCCCCAGATCTGGTTTTTCGCAATGTTTTATGTATTTTTTTGTATATTTTATATTTTTTAATTAATTAAATAATATTATTGAAAACATCCTTTTTGAATTTAGAGATGAGAAGGATTCCCATTCGGATGCATCAGGATACTCGAACATTGTGTGATTCAAGGATAAAATCCTGAAAAAGCCATCATCATCGAACGCGCGAGCTGGTACAAAATCCCATGCTCACAGCTGCCCCTTGTGTGATAATTGCTGGTTGTATAACTAGTACTATCACATGAAATGAGCGGAGGGATAGAGAGAATACCTGACCGGTGTGATTGGTGATTTCTTATTCTCAATTGATGTTAACATAGGCCTTCGTTTCTTGCGCTGTGTCTTCATGGGATCGTCTGTTTCTTTCTTTAGAATCCTTTATATACTTGGTGCCCCTTGTGGGCGGGCTTGCCGTTTCTTTCTGCGGTGTCCCTGTTGTAGTCGGCAACCGTTTCATTCTTCGGTTGATAAATGAGGCTGTTTCTTTCTTTTGCCATCGGGATAACCGTTTCCTTCTTCGGTTACGCTTTGAAGTTCCTTAATAGGATGTTGACTTGTTTCCTGTAAGAAATCAGAAAAAAAAATAATGTTAATACATTTTATGATGAATGTTTTAATTATTTGATTGAGTTTATGCAGAGCAAAAATTTTTTCCCCTTCAATCAAAAATTAAAACATTTGAGGAATAAATGAATTAAATGAGTTTGAGGAATATTGGGGGTATCCCGTGTATCATTCCATAGTGTTAGGAGGCTTCCATTGTAAAATAATAAAATAAATAGATAGGTGGGGACCACTTATTTTCTTTGTAAATATGTGTCCACCCTCTTTATTCTTTCACTTTTCATAATCTTTCTCTTTCTCTAAACACTTTTGCTCTCTCCTCTCTAGCAATCATGTTGTCAAAGGTCGCTGGCCGGGCTCTCCGCTTCACCACTAGCCTCACTCCTCAGCCTACTAGTGATCTTGGAGTATTTTCTATTGATATTGATGCCGCATATGGTTTGGCAGCGACATACACCATGTTGGGGTTTACTGTTACTTCCCCAATAGATAAACTGGATCCTGATTTTCCGGCTCAGCCTCACCTTTCCCTGGTCGAGGTATTTGCTAAAAATATTTTTATTTACTATTTTTAATGTGATTATCCTATATAAGAAATAGATTGGAACTGATCCTTGAACCATGTCATGGAATTTTAACCTAGAAAAATTAAAAAAAGGCAAATTTAAGTCCACCGGAAAAATTTTCCGGCGGAGACAAAAGAAACTGGCGAGGGCCTGACCCTCACCAAACTCTCTAGCGAGGGTCCTAAGGGCCCTCGCCAGAGAGTCTGGCGAGGGTCCTAAAACATGAAGGCCCTCCGCATTGTTATAACGAGCGCCTTAGGGTTTACTTAGAAATTTTGACTGCTCGGAAGCAAAATTTCATGTTTGAGCACATTAGGCCCTCGCCAGACTCTCTGGTGAGGGTCCCTTGAGAAAATCGCTAGAGCTGCCTAGCGCGGCCTCGAAGGCTTGCCGGATTTTTCCAACGACGCCTCTCGGGGCCCCGGTCGCTCACCTATGTAAATTTTCTTTTTTTTTATATTGTTATTATTATTTTTTTATTTTTTATGTAACAAAAGATTGGAAAATAATTGAAACTTGGAGTCCAAACGTCTTTTGGATTCAAAAATTTTTGAAGGAAATATTTGTCTAAAAGATAATCATACTCAGATTCTAAATTGTTTTAGACCCAAGAATATCCGAGGACTTTTTTTTAAAAAAAGATTTGAAAATAAAGTTCGGGACCCAAACATGTTTTGGATCTAAAAATTTTTTAAGAGAAATTGAAAGAAAAAAATATCTTGGTGTTTTTCTCACCGTTCTTGCGTTTAATTACAAAATGCGTATTATTTGATTTCATTTGCAGTCCCCCATACTTCATCCCATGGGTGGATATTCCACTATTCAGGCATGGTATCATCATGCCTCTTCTCACCCTAAGCTTGTTCAGGCCATCGAGGCCGCCGGTTTAGGTCGTTTGGCGCGATCTTTACAGCCTACCTTGTTGCCATATGTGACATTGGTTGCGCTTGCTCAGAGGTGGTGTGACATTTCGCACACCTTCCATTTTTCGATCGGGGAGGTTACCAAAACTCCTTTCGATATCATGGCGATCACTGGTCTATCATGGGCTGGTACTGTAATCCGGTTTGACGCCTTTTTAGAGCAGTTCTTCAAGGCTCCCATTGCTTACAATCGCGTCAGAGACCTACTCAGTGTCTGACCCCAGAGGTCGGGCATTGAGTTATAGCGTGTTGTTATACTATTGGACGGGGTCGACAATCGTTTTCTGAGGTTGAGGTTTCTCTGTACGTTTGACCATTTTTGGCCAACCTGTTGAGTGTCACATTTTTCCCGGTCTCGAACAGCGAGATTAATTATGGGTTGATTGAGCTGCTAGCGGACTTGGACGGAGTTAGTGGCCTTAACTGGCCACGGGCGATCCTGGTGCAGACTTATTTTACCCTTAACTTGGCTATTCGTGGTCTCTTACGGGCTTTGCGTTGCTTCCCCATAGTTCTTCAAGTATTATTTGCTTACTTTGTGAATTACATATGTCGATTTTTTGATTGATTAATCTTAATTAACCCCTTTATTTTTGTAGGCGTGGGCCTTCTTTTATCAGTTCCTTCCCACCCCGTAGTTCGCTGATGCTCCAGAGGATGCTCTGTGTATGGCCCGGATCTATTCGTCTTTCGAGGGGGATGTTTTGGATTCTCCTATCTACTACCAGCATCTTTGCAGGTTGACTCTTGAGCAGGTGATGGACCTCGTTTCTATGGATATGATCGCCTTTTTATCTTTAAATTTATTCTAACTTTGTTATTCTTTCTTTTTAGGTGGAGCCCAACTTGTGGCGGGGTCTTTTAATCTATCATATGGCAAAGGAGATTCGATGAGATGTGGACCGCAATCGCTTTATCCTTGAGGGGCCCAGGACCCGTGAGTGGTACCTAGGTGAGCGTATTCAGTTTTGGTGAACTAAGCCAGTGTCTGATAGGCGCATTCCGCCCGCGCCTCCCACCAGAATATTTTGGGCGCACTTGGTGATTACTGATCCTGAGGAGTGAGAGGTACTCTTTACGGAGCATGGCATGAGGCTCTCAGGATATCATGGTGACTACAAGGCCTTTATTCGGGAGAGGTTGCTACCGCTTCGCCCGCCGACTCAGCCCGAGGAGGTGCAATCCTCTATTCGAGTGTGTGGTCAGGGAGTTGATGGTGGTTCTGGTGTAGGTGCTAGCGGCGTTGGTATGGGGTACTGGGTATGAAATGTGTTAATTGTTTTATCCATGTAGATCTGTTTCTGACTGTTTTCTATCTTTGTAGGAATTTTCCCGGAAGAGGATTCGAGTGCCTGATATAAATGCTACGGCCGAGGGGGCAAGTACATCTTCCTTGGGAGTCATTGAAGGAAGATTCGCGATTCCCCTTGACTCTACCTTCTACTTGATGGGTTCCACGGGGACCTCGTGACAGGTGCCTCTTACCCCGAGTTACTACACGTTGGCCTATGATCCTTCCGACACTACTCACGTGAGTTTTAGATCACAAGAGATCCTTGGGGATGTCTTAACGTTAGTTTACTCACTCCTTTCCTTTTGCTGGTTGTACGTGAGGAGATGGATCGGGTAGCCAGACATTCATTTGCATTGAGAGATTTGATGATTTCACAGGATGGGATTACACGGTATGTTGTATTTCTCGACCTGTCATATGCGATGCATGAAATGTCATGTTTTTTTATGTATATGGATGTGATTTTCGTGATATGTTTTATAACTGTAGTATATGGCAGTGAGGTGCGAAGAATTCGAGCGACGCTACTAGGAGCTCGATTATCACTTTCAGTCATTGGACATTAGCCATCAGGGTCTAGATGCTCGCTATCATGGCCTTGAGGTTAGTCACCAGGAGCTGGGAGCTCGTTATCAGGGTTTGGAAGCTCAATACCAGAGTTTGGAAGCTAGTCACCAGAGTTTGCAGGCTCAATATCAAGAGTTGTTACAGCAGAACACCGTAGCAGAGCAGGCTCGAGTAGAAGTGTGGGCATCCACCTCGGGCCTCCACCAGCCTCTTACATTAGATCTCAATTCCCTGCTTGATGACATAGATGTTGGGCAGTTCCTATCTCCAAAATGGGATGCCGATTTTCTTCACGCTCCCCAGCCTCATCCTATGTCCAGTTCAGCTGATGGTGTTCTCGGGAGACTAGGTGCAGAGCATTTTGAGATATTCACCATGTTGCCCCGAGATCCGATGGGTGGATATAATGCATAGGCGATGTATGCTTAGGAGTTCCCTTTTAGCTTTAGCTTTAGATTCCTTTTTCTCGAACTGGACTTTTTTTTTATAGCTCCATCTTATAGAATCTCAAAAAAAACTTTGGATTTATGAAAGAAAAGAGGATTTTGGCCATTGCATGCCAGGTCCTCATATGTGGTGTTTTATTTCATGAATATGCTTGCTTGTTTGTGAATGTTTTGCGTATATGTATGAATGAATGTTAATGCTAATGTATGCGGTTAATGTCTGTAGGCAACACCGGCCTTGAGGGATTTTCTTTCTGATGTTGACCTATAACAAGAGCCTTAGGGTCTTTCTCCGCACTATTCGAGGACCCGATTGGCGAAGGATTGAGCGCTTTGGTCTGCAGGGTCTTCCATACCTTGCTTCTAGGCCTGTGAATATGGCCTTCATTCGTGCTGCTTTGAAGTTCTAGGATCCTGCCACTCATGTTTTTCGTTTTTTCGACTTCGAGCATTACCCCCTGGTTGAGGAGTTTCATGCTATCCTGGGGCTCCCCTTTCAGAAGGAGTCAATGCTAATATCCCTCGCGAGACTATCCTTCACCTTTCCTTCTTTCCAGTTTGGAGGTGAGGATAAACTGAAGGGTTTATGGAACCTGGAGTCTAGTGGGAGCTTTTTATCAACTCCCCTTGATGTTGGTGGATTCTAGGTTGAAGCTATCCTTGTCTGGTGTGAGACTACACCTGGCACTCATCTAGCTTGGCCTTCGATGGTGATTCTACTTCTTCTGGCGGAGTTTATTTGCGAGGTTGGAGCGATTGCCCCTTTCCGCTTGCTGTCGATCATTGACCCACTCTCTATAGGCCTTTCTTCTGCAGCTTTAGCCTTGGATGAGAATCTGATTCACTTAGATCTTGCTTCGGTGAATCTGGATTTAACAGGAGACCATTTTGCTTTACTAGAGGTAATTCTCTTTCTTTATCTCTTTCTTTCATGATTTTTGTTGTTTGTTTAAACAAATGGATTAACGTAGGTATGGCTGTTGGAGAAGCTTCGCTTGACTGCTGATCCACGTTTAGGGAAGGCTCGGTACCTCCCTTCGCATTATGGTTCTAGAGGCTTTACTAGGAAGGACCATCGTTCGCTGAGTGAAGGTGCTTGGGTCGAGGTTCTAGGCTCCTACTGAGCTTTTGAGATTCGTTAGCTCAGCCCTTGGTTGGCGATTCCATTCATGGTAACTAATGACCATGATTCTGGTGTTTTGCTGATGGGGTTGTTTGGCATCATTTCCTACTCCCCTTCTCGTCTATGCAGGTAGTACGGGCATCAGCAACGGGTTCCTCGGTCTCTATGGTTGATCCGTTTCCACGACTTCAGACCTGACACTCCTGATGCGATACGGAGGCTTTGGGCACACGCTCGATTTGTTATACTGGATTACACTACCCCGGAGACCATAGATACTGACAAATTCTACCATGGATGGCTTGGTGAGATCAAGGTTCTCCCCGATGCTGATCAGCACTTTATGGTATCTCGTGAGTGGGAGAGGGATGAAGATGGTTTGGACCCCGTTCCTCATACTTCGAGGAAGCATGCTCGGTGGAATGACTGGCACCCTTAGATCTTATTTGTTTTCACCATTTGTTTTCTGACTTGTGTTTTTGGCTTATTCCTGGATTATGAAATTTTTTCAAATTTTATTTACTTGTGATATTCTGTTTGCACACTATTCATATAAATATAAACATAAATCTTTGCAATCATAACAAGTTTCATTGAACGACTTTAAAAAGGGCACAAGTTTTCCAATGATTTGAGTCCTACCGCCAGTTAACCTAGAATAGGTTTTCTAACTCGTAGTCCCTCTATTCCTCACCTTGTCCTAATTTTTTCCTGAGCCTCCCTTCACGGGTTTTCAACTCAGCAGACTTTTCTAGCTTTTATACAAGGATGGTCCTAATTGTTGCCCAGGTAGCCAAGTGTCACCTGGTGGACTGGTTTCTCTCTCTTTTTTGGTGTACCGCTTTTGTAAATTTATTTCTTTTGTTTTTACACGTGGTAGTGCTTGAGCTTATCTTGATTGATTGGATTTACGAACTCGTTTCCATCCATGTCCATGATCTTGGCAGCTCCTTTGCTCAAGACTTTTTTAATGACATAAGGACCTTCCTAGTTTGGGCGATACTTTCCCCGTTGGTCCACATTTGAGGGTCTCATTTGTTTCAGAACCAAGTCTCCTACCTTTAATGGTTGGCTTCTAGCTCTAACTCGACTATTGTATGCCCTAGCCATGCGTTGTTGGTACATCTACAAATAATCAAGCGCCATTAGCCACTGTTCGTCAATCATGTTCGACTGTTCAAATCTGGCCTTTGCCCATTCTAACTCCTCTAACATCGCCTCTAGTGTTACTCGAAGCGATTTCACTTCCATTTCCACTGGTAAAACTGCTTCCATCCCATAAACTAACGAGAAAGGGGTTTGATTGGTGGGAGTTTTGATGCTCATCCTGTATCCCCATATTGTGAATGGCAACTTACCAGTACATCTTGCTCAAGATTTTCTAAATCGCTTTATTAGCTGCCTCTACTACCCCATTAGCTTGTGGCCTGTATGGTGATGACCGATGGTGCTCGATCCCATATTTCCTCATTAGGTCTGATGTGTCTCCTTGGAATTGAACCCCATTATCCAATACGATGTGATGTGGGATGCCATATCAGGCGAATATATGCTTTTCTATGAACTTGGCCATCTTCTTAGTGGTGATGTTGGTGTAAGATTCAGCTTCCACCCATTTTGAAAAGTAGGTGACTACTACTATAATGAATCGATGTCCATTAGGTGAGTTTGGCCGAATCTCACCAATAATATCGATGCCCCACATTGAGAATGGCCGAGGAGTAGATAAGCTATGGAGTTCAGATGGGGGTATAGGACTGATGTCACTGTATATTTGGCACTCATGGCACTTTCGTACTTTCGATACGTAGTCTATGACTATTATTGTCCAATAATATCCCTGGCATTGTATTTTCTTAGCCAGTGCTATCCCATTCATGTGTGGACCGCAATCCCCGCATGCATTTATGCCTCCTATTTTGTGAGACATCTCAACAGTATTCCTTCTGATGTTCGTTTGAACAGTTCCCCTTCTACTAGGTGGAACTGAGTCGCTAACCACCGTAATGAGGTTCTTTCAGAGTCTGTTGCACCTTCTGGGTATTCCCCAGTCTGTAAAAATTTGACGATGTCGAAGTACTAATTCTCGATAGCTTGTTGATCCTCCGTTTCCACTAGGCGACAGTAGAAGGGTTCTTTGGCCGTTTGCAGAACAACAGGCTTGATTGACTGAGTTCTAGGGCCTTCCCACATTGATGCTAGTGTAGTGAGTGCATCTGCCATTTGGTTTTCATCCCTGGGCATGTATTTGAAGATACATTTGGAAAATTTTTGTGAGATTTTCCATACTACTTCCACGTAAGGACGAAGTGATTCTTCTCTTATTTCCCAATCACCAGTGACTTGTTTAATAACCAGAGCTGAGTCTCCCACCATCGATACTTCTCTTGCCCGTGCCTTTTGAAGTGCCTCTAACCCAAACAGGCAGGCCTCATATTCTGGCCCGTTGTTTGTTACTGGGAATTCCAATCATTTGAAAAGGGGTATAACTTCGTTTTGTAGTGTTATTAATACAACACCTAGGCCGGCTCTATTCCTATTCATTGCACCGTCGAAGAACATTTTCCACTCTGCACCGGCATCCTCTATCAATGCTAGTTGCTCATCTGGAAATTCTAGATTTTCAAAGTTATCAGAGTCCAATGGTTGATTTGCTAAAAATTCAGCGAATGCTCATCCCTTAATGACTTTTTTGGTCACATATTCGATGTCGAATTCAGATAGTAGCAATAAGCATTGGGAGAGTATTCTGTCTAGTGTTAGCGACTAACATAAGTACTTCATCGGGTCTATCTTTGCAACGGCTTCTATATGATAAGATTGGAAGTAATGTCGTAGTTTCTTTGTCAACCAAACCATTGTTGTGCACATTTTCTTCCCCAAGGTGTAGTGTGACTCATACTCGAGTAATTTCTTACTCAAGTAGTATACTGTGTGTTCACTTCTGTCTTCGTGTTCTTGCACCAGCATAGCTCCAATCGATGACTCCTCAATTGCTAGGTATAGGATCAGGGGCTTTCCAGGTTTAGGTGGGGGGAGGATGGGTGGGCTTAAGAAGTATTGTTTGATTTTATCAACGCTACCTGGCACTAATCGTTCCAAACTATTGGTTGGTCCTCTCGAAGTAGTTTGAAGATTGGCTTGCAGATGGTAGTGAGTATGGTGATGAATCTGCTTACATACTGTAGAGACCCCAGGAAAGATCGGACTTCTTTCTCAGTTTTCGTCGTGGGCATATCCCTGATGGCTTTCCTTTTATCAGGATCCATCTCAATTCCTTTTTGGCTGACTATATGCCCCAGGAGCTTCTCTGATGTGACCCCGAATACACACTTTTTCAAGTTCAGGCATAGATTATAATTCTCGATTCTGGTGAGAAACTTGTCTAGAACAGCTGGATGCTCCTCCCTGGTGTTGGATTTAACAAGCATATCATCCACATAAACTTCCACCTCCTTATGGATCATATCATGCAGGAGGGTTGTGACGGCCCATTGATAAGTTGCATCGGCATTTTTCAAACCAAATGGCATTACCTTGTAGCAATATACGCCCCATTCAGTGATGAATGCTATTTTGATCTTGTCAGTTATCGCCATTAGTATCTGGTTATAGCCTGAGAAACCATCCATGAAGGAATACATAGATGCCCTTGCTGCACTGTTAACTAGTACATCGATGTGGGGTAGGGGAAATCATCCTTTGGGGAGGCCTTTTTCAGATCCTTGAAATCCACGCAGACTCTAACCTTGCCATCCTTCTTTGCTATTGCGACAATGTTGGCCTGCCACGTCTGGTATTCAACCACTTCTAAGAATTTAGCTTCAATCTGCTTTGCCAGTTCAGCCTTGACCTTTCTTACCCATTCAGGCCTTAAGCGACGTAGTTTTTGTTTTAACGGCTTTATCCGAGGGTCAGTTGGGATATGATGTTCCGCGATCTGTCTGTCCACTCCAGGCATGTCCTCATATGACCAAGAAAATGCTGCCACGTGACGTTTAAGTACATTCGTGATCTCTCTTTTTTCTTCATGAGTCAAATCATTAGAAATTGTCACCATTTTTGGTGACTCATTTGAACCCAAGTTAATTTCATTTAATGATATGTCATGAATGTTAAAGACGTTATGTGCATGATCATATGATTGCATGGTGCCATCAGGCAGAACGTCAAACAAGTAAGCAAAATTGTTGTACTTCATTGAATGAGACTCGTAGGTAAAATTGTCAAAGGTATCAGAAATATTCATTATGACATCATCAATTTCCTCCTCCATAGGTGGAGGGGCTTCAATTGTTGCAGCAGTAAGTGCGTCAGTGGTAGGTTCTACCTCAAGAGTGGTGTGCATCAGCTTGTCAGTTAGGAGCATGATAGTGCCTGGTAGATCTTGGTCATAGGCATCACCTTTCTTCATCAGCTCGTTAATAGCCTTGGTGAAAGCTGCCATTGCATCTTCCAGTATCTCGCTTTTTTCATATTCCTCAGTTGGGGTTATTGCCAGGGTCAGTTTCTCTTTCAGTTCAGCATCAACAGGGGACTCAATCAGCTGGCCGGTTGTGAAGTCAAACACATCATTGAATATTTCGAGTCCTTTGACTTCCTTCCCATTCAGGATAGTCGATTCTGGCTCTCCCATGTATGCCTTAGTGCCTTCCACCTCGCAGACGCTTACCATGTTACAGAACTTGGGCCGTTTGTGCTTGTACATTTTCATGCTAGGGGTGAAACCCATACCCAATCTAGGTGTGACAAGAATAGGGTCGATGGTCGTGATAATTCCCTTATGATATTTCCCCAAGCCTTTTCTAGGGAGAAAACCATGCTTCTTCATTTGAGTTCTCAGGCACCTAGGGAAGAAGCGATATCCCTTAAGAGTTCCGTGCCCCTTCTTCTTTTCTTAAGTGGCCATTGCCACCCTCAGCCCTTGCATTGTTCTCTCCTTAAATACAGCAGCAGCCATCATCGATTCCTCATCAGCCTTGATCACCACTGGCCTCCCTTATTACCCCTATTGCATGGATCCATGGCCTGCCTAGAAGCAATGAATAAGTTGTTGGAATATCCAGCATAGTGAACTTTACATTGGAGGTCACTCCTCCAGCGATGACCTCTGCTTCAAAGTAGCCTACTACACCCCTCTTCGAATCATCGTAGGCTCGGATCACCATGTTGGATTTTGTGAGCATATCCTCCTCAGCCCCAGGTGAGGTAGGACCTTAAGAGGACAGAGATTGAGAACCGAGCCATCTTCTACCATTACACATGGTATAGCGCGATCGAAAATTTGAACCCTGATAAATAAGGCCTGATTATGCAGTCCCAGTTCTTGCAGTAGTTCCGACTGATCAAAAGTTATAGATGGCATCTGAGGGGGAATAATTCCTTCCCCGATGGCTGCACACATCTCGATTACTGAGGTTGTAAGTGTGGCAGGCATTTCAATCAACCTCTCGACTAAATCCATCCTATGCTTTTACGAAGTCTCAAGCAACCTCCAGATACTATATTTGGCCTGAGTTCCCTTCAACTGATTTATCAGAGGGCCTATGTCTAGCATGTCTTCATCTACCTTTGGGGGTAGAGTTGGCTCGGGCTGTTCCCTTGCTATTTCCTCCAGCCTATAGTCATTGAGCTGTAAAGTCTCATGCCTTCTGAAAACTCTACCACTCTGAGTAACCCTTAGTACTCTATTCTCCATCACTCTTGTTTCCCTGGAATTGAGCCAAGGGTACTGGTCATATCCATCCTCTGCTTGGCGACATCACCCCTTCAACTCATAAGAATCCAAGCTTATGGGCTTCTTCCCACCAGAAATGATCTCACCCTTAGCCGAGGTTCCTTCTTCGGGTTTCCTTTTCCTTCTCAACTTGGGGACATACGCATCGAGATCAATGGGCACCCTTGTTGTTGCTTTCCCGGAATCCACCTTCATTGCATCCCTCCATGGTTCTCCTTCCTCTGTTGAGAACGCTTCTACCTAATCCTTGGTGCCTTCATCTTCATCAACCACTAGATTCACCACCGGGGTTAGACCGAGATAGCATCGCTAGAATAGAATCAGTGGGTATCCCTAATCCTACTGTGTGGACATCACGGTGTCTGGTCATTATCTCCCTATCGAGATGATGAGGGTGAAAAGATAACTCATCAAAATCTGGGACTGCCAGCTTTGACAAATGATAATGATACCAATCCCGCGATCCACCTATTATCAATTGTACTGCATAAAGCTCAGATAGTCTTGGCACTAGCACTAGATAGATAAACATCCACCGCTTTACGTAGCTAGTGAGCGATTCTCCTTCCCTCTGTACACAAGCGAGCAGATCTCGCATGGTTTGTTTTGGAGGTTCTAAAAATGCGAACTCTGTCTGGAACTCTGCAGAGATGTAGTTCCAATTGCTCTTGGTTTCAACTGATTGCATCTCATACCATTAGCTCACCACTCCTGTTAGTGAGCATGGAAACAATGTAGCTATCATACTTTGAGAAAGGCCCTGTGCTTGACACAGGATATAAAACTTGGATAGGTGAGAAGACGGTGCATCATTCCCATCAAAAATCGACATTCTAGCCAAGCTAAAATTGGCCCTCGAAACTTCTTCCTGTTCTCTGATCACTTGATTGCTTGACTCAGATTCAAGCATCTCCATCACATTGTCTGAGTCCATCCCTGACTCAATCGCCATCACATACTCCTCTTCTCTACCGACCGGTGCTTCTCCTGACTGTTCTCTCCCTACGCGAAGCGGCATAGGTTTTTGGCCAGTAAATACTAGCATCCTAGCAAAGCTGATCTCGACAGCTTTAATCTCACCCCCGTACCCTCGACGGTTCGACTCTTCCTCCAGTATCTTCAAAACCCGACTAGGATCGCTTCCCAACCCAACCATCATCACAAATTCTCCAAGCCCTTCAGACAGGCAGCTCAGGACCTTCTGCTCTTCTAGCCCTGAGTTAATCATTCCTACCCTTACCTCAAAATTTGGTAAAGGGTTGTTCTTCGTGCTGGGTTTGAGTGCAAGTTCATGGATGACCTTATCAGCCACCATTTTGTGAATGGCTTTTAGCAGCTCGTTGCAGTTATTTGTGCGATGTCCCGTGGCCACATGATAATGGCAGTAATTGTTCTTTTGTTTCGGCTTGGGAGGGACATGCTTCTTCAAGCTCTCCAACTGATTAAGTTCACACAGCTTGGTGAACAAGAATCCCAAATTAGCAACATAAGGAGAGATGCCATGATATTCTTCCTTAGGCAGTATAACAACGGTTACCTTTTCTTCCTTCACCAATTGTATTGCTGGTTGCTTCGCCTTCACCTGCACTGGGTTTGAATCATTCTTCCTATAATAGGGCTTAGTAACTTGTTGCCCTATTTCCGCCTCCATGGCATAAAAGCGTTATATCTTCTCGGCCAGCATGAAAACTTCTTGATAACTATGGAAAGTCTCAGATCCCAGCCTCTTCCAGTAAGATGGCAGTGCACCCTCTAATAGCTTCACGATCATCTCCGGTAAAGATAGGCGAGACTATAAACGCACTTGCGTAGCCATCCACCTCTCAAAATAAGGCTTGAAGCTCTCCCTCGGTTTTTGCTTCACCGCCTCCAGATTCTGCATCGTAGTGATTATCAGAGTATTGAACCCACAGTGGTCCACCATTGCTTGGGACAGACATCCCCAGTCATAGGCTATGTCCATCAGTAAATGACTGTACCATTCATTTATGGGACTTCCCAATGTGACTATGAACAATTTAGCCATCATATGGTCACTAATCCTTAAAGCCCTCATCACATTTTGATAATGCGTGACAAGCGAGCGTGGATCTGTATTGCTCGTGTACTTTTCAAACTGGGGCATAGCAAAGGTCTGCGGCAAAGTATCCTCATCCCCAACTATGGGCTACACTGGGATCGCACCCCTCCGCCCCTGCATATGAATGGCTAGAAACTATCTTCAGAGTTCAGCCATTCCAGGCTGTTGGAGTATACTATTTGGGGTCTGTTCACCACTTTTCTACTGATAAGTTTAATAACTTTTACGCAAAGAGTTTGGCTAAGTATCAACGGTGCCAAAAGCTTGTTCATGTGAAATATAGGTGTTGTCAATACCCCTTATCAAATAGAAAAATGATGATGACTGCAAGTATACAGTTGTGATTTAGTTTTAAAAGATATCGATCCCACAGAGAAGAACTAGCTCTAAAGATCAAAGAGGGAAAAAGGATAAAGAAAATAATATGTATTGATATTTTTGGATAGGAGGGTTAGAATGAAGAATGAGTAAATATAGGCATGAAAGATTAGAAAATCTAAATACATAGATTTTCCCTATGAAATAAGTATAGCATAGAAAACATGTAAGTTCAGCAAAGATGTTACGATTCACTAAACTAATCTAACAAACTTGGTTCAAAACACTCTGATGTTCAATGATTTGCCGCAGAGCAACACATGAAATAACTTTTCTAAACCTAGCGCAAACGAATTAAGATAATTATATAAACCTGGGCAACGTCAATACTATGCTTAGTACGGGTCGCTCTCACATAGCGACATTTAGCAAGAAACAACTACATACCACGTGAAATCTTTTATATGAAGTATAAAAATGACTAAAACTACAGTGTTTATTGTATAAAATTATTGTGATAACAAGTGTAATTATACACTTACCATACCCCCATACTTAACTTTTTCTTTGTCCTCAAGGTAAATTCAACAGAAGTGTATAAATTTGGTAAAGAAGTTCGTAACTTATTTGGGGAAAGACTATTGCAGTGAGTACCACATTCCACGTTGCAAAAGGTTTTAAGAAGAAGTTCGAAATTTCCCACTAATTAGTAATGTGCAATTTATATAGCTCAGTTGCGTACCTTTGTTCTTAATGGAGAGTCAACCGAATCGCATCTTCATATAAGTGTTATATGCATACTCGAATATTACCTTCTCTTAAGCATAGTACAAAGCATAAAGGACATTGAAAGCACACTTTGATTAATTTCTCTTAAGGCATTTTTAGGTAACCTAGGATGTTAAAACACTTTCAGTGGTTGCATTTTAGGCTCCATACCACTCTCCCCTTTTTTCAGTGGTTGCATTTTATGCTCCATACCACTCTCTCATTTTTTTCTTTTAAGCATATGTTTTTGAAGTACTTTGTAATTTGCACCCATTTTACGTGCTAAGCTTTCTTTTCTGCTTTCACTTAATGAATGGTCGCAGTTTCTGCTCCGAACCATTCCTCACTTTTTGCATAACTCATTGGTTATCCTCTCTTTCTTTTGATTTTTCACTAAATACCCTCATCCTTTATTGATCAAATTCAAAATATTATGGCTGTAGTTTCCTTACACTTTAAATACACTTAATACTTATAGGACCTATTCGAGATTTGCATATAGAACTCATAGCAAGAATACCATTAGATATTAATCCACTTAAACTTATCGGAAGTATTAAAATAAAACTATATAACTTATTCTAATTCATGTTGCTTTGAAATATAAATTGAAAGTTACTTAGAATGTTGCTCTTGAATGTTACTCACCACTCATCCTTGCCAAATTGATAAATGTTGTGCACTAACATCAAACTTGTAATACCTAACACTCAAAATAACCTTGGACAATTGTAAGTAAAGTATAAGACATGATAATGTATTA
>CATIWQ010491132.1:0-10570 GCA_949673415.1 Euphorbia schlechtendalii
AATTGTAAGTAAAGTATAAGACATGATAATGTATTAATTGACATGAAAATCAACAAAAATTTTCAAATTCTTCAATTTTTTAATTTTATTAATTTTTTTGGATTTTACGGGATTTTTACAAATGCCCCCCCACACTAAAGAACACAATGTCTTCATTGTGAGACATTTAATAAAAAAATCTAAACTAAACAACTAAAGCTAGTCTAAAAATTATTGAAAAAGATAAAGTAAGAAAAGAATGAACCCGTTCTACTGTGAAGGAGAATCCGGTGGACTAGGAGTGAATTGACAATTTTGTGATATAAAGAATGAAAGTAATTTTCGAAGCATCGACTTATTACTTTTCTTCAGAATCTTCATGTCCCTCTTCATAACTCCAAGTTCTACTTGGCAATTATCCAACTTAAGTTGCATGCTAGCCTTCCAATCTTCCGTAGCTTCTTCTTCTTCTTCTTCTTCATCATCTTCGTCTATTTCTGTCATCGGGGCTTTTCCTTTGCGATGGCTTACGGATGGATTTGATGGTCCGACAGAAGAATCTTCTTGTGTCAAATTGAGCTTTTTGGTGCGGTTGGAGTAGGAGTAGAAAGAATAAACACCATTGTGCTCTTGGAGTAATCCGGTGTTCTTCAAATAATTTCCATCCATTTACCGAAAATACTCATCCGGTTGTTAAACATCAGGGAGTTCATTTCTTGCTCCCAAGACTATGGAAGTGATAATTTCAATCGCTCCAATTTTACTCCTCATGCTCATCGAGTTCTTCTTCATCATATCCTAAATTATATCCACAATATCCGCTTTTTGCTTCATCATAGGGCATGATAGAACAAACAAGTCCTTCTTTTGAACCTTAGTATTTTTTACTCGACAAAATATCAAAGTGGAAAGGTATTTGTGGAGAAGGAGAATACAATCATTTTAATAAGTTTGTTAGGAGAATTTTTGGGATCGAAGACTCTCTTACCCGATAAATTTGCCCTAACTCGATTAGGTTGAAATGAGTCCGTCATGCTTGATGAATTAGCAATCTCGAAACCGAACCAATCACCCATCATCTCTCTCGTGACAGTGTATTGTTATCCTTGATTCTGAAATTGAATCGCCCTCTTCCTTGAATCTTCGTAATCGAATGTTACCAAACATTCGAGAATCCAATCTCGATTTTGTGGGAACCACATATCCACAAATTTTGAATGACCAAGAATTGAAAGGTAGGCTTCCATCTCTTCACGGAGATTCAGAGTTTCTAAGAAAACCAGATCAAGGAATATCATCCCGGTGATATCCAATTTGCTTAGCTTTTGATATCTCTTGCCCTCTTCTCTTATCCTCAACTGAAAAGGACAATCAAATTCATCTTGTATTGATTGTGCCCCTCTCTTTTGTGCTACTCTTTTCACACGAGTCTTGTTGGTTTTGAAGATAAAGGTTTGAAAAAGTTTTAGATGTTTTCGAATATAGAAGATGAGAAAATAAGAATTTTGAAGGCTTTTTAGAAGGTGTGGTGGCTAGGTTTCAACTTAGATCTATTTATAGAGGTTTAAAGGGTCTCTAATTTGTCATAAATGGGATTATAGCTATTTGGGGTCAAAACTAACCGTTATTGGTGGTTTTAGCCATCTGTCGTGTGTTAGTTCACGATCTGCAATGGTTATAATTTTACCGTGTCACGATCGTGAAGGCCAGTCGTGATCGTAACTCTCCTCATGAAAGAAATAGAAAGTTTTGCTATCCAATGATCATGAGCACGAATTGTGTCGCGGTCGCGAACCTCTTAATTCTCCAAACTCTTCAATTTTTAGACTTACACCTATAAAAACTTAGAAACACAAACACAAACAAACTTTGTTAAATATAAACGATAAATATTCACTATTATACCTTGAGTATTCATGGTGAAGATAGCAATTGAACATCAATGTCTTGTTGTTCAAATTTTCATTTAGAATAACAAAGATTTACAAATGAACAATAAAAAACACAAACAAACAAACAAACAATTAAAACACATAACACAACTAAACTGAAATCTACCTATACAAAATTCTAAATCGAAAAGAAAAGAAAACTATTCATTTAAGGATTCAATCATCTGACCTATCTTATAACGTGACTCCCGCAGATCCCTTTTAACATCACATACCAAAATATGGATATTGCTAATCTTGCGATGAATAGAGATTTGATCCTCCATTAATTCGTTTAACTTTCTTTTAAGATTGGTTGAACTACTTCCTTCTTTCCTAGCAATTTCCCTTTCTTATTTTTTTTTCAGCCTCAACTCGTTCGTCCCATGATTTCCAATCATAAGTTATCCCATTTTCCCCAATACACTTAGTTAGAAATCCATGCTTGAAGAAAATTTTCGTAGTTAACTCAGGAATTTCATCTTCATCAGTAAAGACTTCTACACAACTAGGTAATCTCCTAATTTATCCTAACAAATTCGCCATAGTTAGACGCCCGTATGATATCCTACCAGGATCAATGGCGGCAAACATAAGTGTGCCCATCATAATTCCTGATACTTCCACAGGTAAGCTATTCCAAACTGCTTCTAAGACAAACAATTCTTCAGGAATGACCGTGTCAGAACTAGATCTACTGAAAAGTGCACTACTTAGATAGAAGTGTAGAGAGAGCAAACCGGGGTCTCGGATCCACCAGTTATAGGCAAATTCCCATTTGTATTCTTCTCTTCCAGTAAGGCGATTCCATGTTGGTAATGGATCCCAACCAGGAAGCATTTTATAGTAACAATCTTTAGGGAATCCAAGATTTTGCTCCAATTTCTTCCTTGACAACTTATACTTCTTTCCTTGATGTCGATAGTCCAAACAATTCATCTTAAGATTCTTCCATACTAATGAAATAAGCATTTCCTTGCAGTTATCTTCATTGTTCCCAATATTCATTGATGAATAAAGAACCATATTTAGGACTCCAAGGTAATACATTACCCTTTCATAGATTCTTAATTGAATGCAACTATTCATATGAATGACATAAGAACTAGTGAAATCTGCATCTCTAATGGTTTCAAAATGATCACCTTCCTCTCGTGAATGAATAGGAAAAGGTGCTTCATATCATTCTTGCAGGTCTGAAGGAGGAATAAGAATAGATTTGTTTGAGTGAACCATTTTGATGAAAAGGATTGATTGATTTCAAGGTTTAGAATGATAACTGAAGTGACGAGTGTTGAGAATCACAACCTATATGTAGAATATGAGAAAAACTGTTGAAAAACTGCCAAAAATGCTGCAGTTATTGAACGCGTCACGATCATGATCCTAGGTCGCGAGCGTGACTAACAGAATTTTGGAAACAGAAAGTTTGTAGGGGAATTCACGAGCGCGATAGACAGCCACGAATGCAAATAGGAAAAATAGAAGAAAATCTTCTATTTGTCAAGAATTAAGACGGAAAATTATGATGTATCACCCCAAAGATGATTATTTCATAATCTTTTCACATCTAGAATGAAATTTAGAAAATTGTATGGTATAGGAAATAAAACAAACAAAAAAAACTTTAGAACTTACTTGTCTTCCCCGAAATTTTAATCCTTAGAACGCTATTGCCTTCCCCAGCAACAGGGCTAAAAACTTGTTCGTGAGTTTTTGGCTATACTCGTTCCGAAAGACTGTCCCTGGCAACGGTGCCAAAAACTTGTTTGCCACTTTTCTACTGATAAGTTTAATAACTTCTTCACAAGACTTGGCTACACTCATTTTGTAAGGCTTATCCTTAATAATAATGCCAAAAACTTGTTCACGTAAAATGCAGGTGTTATCAATACCTCTTATCAAACAGAAAAATGATGATAACTGCAAGTATACAATTGCGATGTAGTTTTAAAAGATATCGAACCCACCGAGAAAAAAACAAGTCTAAAGATCAACAAGGGAAAAACAAAGTAAAGAAAATAAAAATAGATTTGAGATTTTTGGATAGGAAGATTAGAATGAAAAGTTGAGTAAATATAGATGTGGAAGATTACAGAATCTAAATATAAAGATTTTCACTACGAACAAGTATAGCAGAGAAAACATGCAAGTTCAACAAAGATGTTACGATTCACTAAACTACTCTAACAAACTCGGTTCAAAACACTCAGATGTTCAATGATTCGTCGCAGAGCAACACACGAAATAACTTTTCTCAATCTAGTGTAAACGAAATAAGATAATTAAATAAACCTGGACAACATCAATACTATGCTTAGTATGGGTCGCTCTCACATAGCCACATTTAACAAGTTACCGTTCCAGAAATGTTGGCTTACTAAACAGCTTTATATTACAGATCCAGTGATTATACACGATATTGTTAACCCCCGAACTACTCTTAAAATTAACTCCGACGCATATAACTTGATTAATATAAATGACATAGCACAAAATACGCATTATGACACATAGACATATCATAAACTTTGAAATAGAAAGTATAAGTAGAAAGCAAAGCAAAGTTATAAGGTATGCAAGTGAAATCTAAAGTTGATCAAATCGTATCCACTCTTTAGTGAGAGTCGTCAATTCCTGCAATTCCTGCATCTGCTTTGAATTCGGCCTCGGCCCGTATAAAACCTTCGCTAGGATGCTATTCTTTGTGAATATCGAACAAATGAATATTGAAGAATGAAAACTTTTATTGATAAGTGATTTGCAAGTACACTTATACAATAATCGCTCTAGAATATAGAGAAATCTAGTGATCGAAATAAGGATTCAAATCACTTAAACATTTTCTCGCTAACACTTAAGAACGTAGAGAATCTATCTACACACACCATATTTCTCTTTCACTTTATGCACTGCACTTCCTTGAATGCACCACTTTTCAATGCACGAAATTTGTGAGGATTGGAACCCTATTTTTAGAGTTTGAAGGGTTGCGTCTATCCAAACGAAGGGTTGTGTCCATTGGTGAAAGATTGCATCTCTTCATTGTGATCGGTTGAGAAGCTTTGATATAATCCATAGTGGATAGGCACCTTTTCATGATTGGTTGACTTCTGATAGGTGTCTGTTCGTTGGTAGTTGATGGCGGTTGATCATGCTTATTTAGCGGTTGGTATTTAAGAGGATAATACCAGAAAACCATCCAAGTCGCGACCGTGAGACACAAGTCACGACCGTGAATCTTTAATTGGCTGAATTCTATTTCTGAAGTTAACAAGTTGTGACCGTGAATGATTGTCATGACCGTGAATTTAGTTTTACTCAGAATTCTTCTAGCAACTTCACCGATCTTTGACAGCTTCGATCTTAAGCCAAATCTTTAAGTTCCGTGCATCTTTTTGCACCTTTTTCACTCTTTTTTCATAGAATTCCACTTTTGATCATTTTCCTCCCAAGATTTACCTAGTATCTGCATTTGCATAAAAAAACAACTATATACCATGTGAAATCTTTTATATGAAGTGTAAAAATTACTAAAACTATAGCTTTTAATGTATAAAATTAATGTGATAATAAGTGTAATTATGTACTTATCACTTATCTGGCCACGGGCTATCTTGGTGCAGACTTATTTTACCCTTGACTTGGTTGTTCAGGGTTGTTTGCAGGGCACTGCATTGCTGCCCCATGGTTCTTCAGGTATTGTTTACTTACTTTGTGATTTGTGTATGCCTGTTTTTGATTGATTAACCTCAATTAACCCATTTTATTTTGTAGGCGTGGGCTTTCTTTTATCGGTTCCTCCCCGCCCCACAATTTGTAGATGCTCTGGAGGGTGCTCCGTGTATGGCCAGAATCTGTTCATCTTTCGAGGGTGAAATTTTGGGTTCTGCTGATTACTATCAGCATCTTTGTGGATTGACTCTTGAGCAGGTGATGGATCTCATTTCGATGGATATGATCACCTTTTTTTATCTTTAAATTTATTCTAACTTTGTTGTTCTTTCTTTTCAGGTGGAGCATAACCCGTGGCGGGGTCTCCCGAGCTATCATATAGCGAAGGAGATTTGGTGAGATGTGGACCTCCATCGCTTCATCCTTGAGGGGCCCAGGACCTGTGAGTGGTACCTGGGTGAGCGTATTCAGGTCTGGTGGACTAAGCCAGTGTCTGATAGGCGCATTTCGCCTGTGCCTCCCACCATAATATTTTGGGCGCACTTGGTGATTACTGATCCTAAGGAGCGATAGCTATTCTTCAAGGGGCATGGCGTGAGGCTCTTAGGATAGCGTGGTGACTATGAGGCCTTCATTCTGGAGAGGCTGCTCCCACTTCACCCATCGACTTAGCCCAAGGAGGCGCTACCCTTTGCTCGAGTTAGGGGTCAGAGAGTTGATGGTGGTTCTGGTGTGGGTGCTAGCAGCACTAGTGTGGGATGCCGAGTATGAAATGTGTTAACTATTTTATCCATGTTGATCCTATTTCTGACTGCTTGTCTGTCTTTGTAGGAATTTGTCCGGAAAAGGGTTCAAGTGCCTGATTTGAATGCTACGACCAGGGGGCCGAGCTCATCTTCCTTAGGAGTTGTTGAAGGGAGATTCGCGATTCTCCTTGACTCCACTTTCTACTTGATGGGTTCCATGGGGACCTCGCGATAGGTGCCTCTTTCCTCGATTTACCATACGTTGGCCTACGATCCTTCCGACACTACTCACGTGAGTTTTAGATCGCAAGTGATCTTTGGGGATGTCTTAATGTTTGTTTACTCACTCCTTTCCTTTTGCAGGTCATACTTGAGGAGATGGATAGGGTGGTCCGACATTCCTTTGCACTGAGGGACCTAATGCTTTCACAGGACAGGATTACATGGGTATATTATTTTTCTCAACCTGTCATATGCGATGCATGAAATGTCATGTTTTTATGTACATGGATATGATTTTTGTGACATGTTTTATGACTATAGATTATGGCGACAAAGTGCGAGGAGTTCGAGCAACACTACCAGGAGCTCGACGGTGGTTTTCAGTCACTGGATATTAGCCATCAGGGTCTAGATACTCGTTATGATGGCCTTGAGGTTAGTCACCAGGAGTTGGGAACCTGTTATCAGGGTTTGGAGGATCGATACCAGAGTTTGGAGGCTAGTCACTAGAGTTTGGAGGCTCAATATCAAGAGTTTTTACTTCAGAACACCGTAACAGAGCAGGCTCAAGCAAAAGCGCGGGCCTCCACCTCGGGCCTTCACCAGCCTCTTACGTTTCATCTCGATTCCTTTCTTGATAACCTAGATGTTGGGCCGCTCCTCTCTCCAGAATGGGATGCCTGTTTTCTTCACTCTCCATAGGCTCCTCTTATGTCCGGTTCAGCGAATGGTGGTCTCGAGAGATTAGGTCCTGAGGATTTCGAGATATCCACCATGATTCCCCAAGATCCAGTGGGTGGAGATAAAGCGTAGGCGATGCATGCTTAGGAGTTCCCTTTTAGCTTTTGTTTTAGATTCCTCTTTTTTTTCTTACCGGACTTTTTGGATAGCTCTGCTTTGTAGAAAACTTCTGATTTATGAAAGGAAAGGGGATTTTGGCCGTGGCATGCCGGGTCCTCACATGTGATATTTTATTTTATGAATATGCTTGCTAATTTGTGAATGTTTTTTCATATATTTATGAATGAATGTTGATGCTCATGTATGTGCTCAATGTGTGTAGGCAACACCGATCTTTAGGGATTTTCTTTAGCTCTTTTCCTTTCTGATATTGACCCATAACGAGCATCTTAAGGCCTTTCTCCGAACCGTTCAGGGACTCGATTGGCGAAGGATTGAGAGCTTTGGTCTGTGGGGTCTTCAATACCTTGCTTCCAAGCTTGTGAATATGGCTTTCATTCACGCTGCTTTGTAGTTCTGGGATCCTGCCACTCATGTTTTTTGTTTTGTCGACTTCGAGCTTTGCCCCTTGGTCGAGGAGTTTCATGCTATCCTGGGGCTCCCTTTTCTGAAGGAGTCGATGCCAATATCACCCGCAAAACGTTCCTTCGCTTTTCCTTCTTTCCAATTTGAGGGTGAAGATAAGCTAAAGGGTTTATGGAACCTGGAGTCTAGTGGGCGCTTTTTGTCAGCTCCCCCTGATGTTGGTGGCTTCCGGGTTGAAGGTGTCCTTAGCTGGTGTGAGACTACACCCAGCACTCATCTAGCGTGGCCTTCGATGGTGACTGTACTTCTTCTAGCAGGGTTCGTTTATGGGGTTGGAGCGATTACCCCTATCCGATTGCTGTCGGTCATTGACCCACTCTCCACAGGCCTTTCTCCTACGGCTTTATCCTTGGCTGAGAGTCTGGTTCACTTAGATGCTGCTTCGGTGAATCTGGACTTAACAGGAGTCCATTTTGCTTTGCTCGAGGTAATTCTCTTTCCTTACCGCTTTCTTTCGTTATTTTCATTGTTTGTTTAAACAAATGAATTAATGTAGGTATGGCTGTTGGAGAAGCTTCGCTTAGCTGCTGATCCACACTTAGGGAAGGCAGGGTACCTCCATTCGAATTATGGTCTTAAAGGGTTCACTAGGAAGGTCCATCATTCATTGAGTGAAGGTGCTTGTGTTGAGATTCTGGGCTCCTACCGAGCTTTTGAGATTCGTTAGCTCAGCCCTTGGTTGGAGATTGCTTTCGTGGTTACTGAAGGCCATGATTCTGGTGTTTTGTTGATGGGATTGTTTAGCGTTACATCCTATTCCCCTTCTCGTCTGTGCAGGCAGTACGAGCTTCAGCAACGGGTCCCTCGGTCTCAATGCTCGACCCGTTTCCACGACTTCAGTCCTGACACACTTGATGCGATACGGAGGCTTTAGGCACGCGCTCGAGTTGTTATACTGGATTACACTGCCCCAGAGACCACATATATTGACGAATTCTACCATGGATAGCTTGGTGAGATCAAGGTTCTCCCCGATGCTGATCAGCACTTTATGGTGTCTTGTGAGTGGGAGAGGGATGAAGATGGTTTGGACCCCCTTCCTCATACTTCGAGGAAGCGTGCACGTTGGAATGATTGGTACCCTTAGATCTTATTCGTTTTTGCCATTTGTTTTCTAGCCTTTGTTTTTGGCTTATTCTTGGATTGTTTTTGACTTTATGAAATTTTGTCGATCTTTATTTTATTTATTTGCGATATTCTGTATGCACACATTCATATAAAATAAACATAAGTCCTTGCAAACATAACACATTTCATTGAACAACTTTAAAAAGGCGTGCAAGTATTCCAATGATTTGAGTCTTGCTGCCAGTTAGCCTAGAGCAGGTTTTCTAACTCGTAGTCCCTCTATTCTTCATCGTGTCCTAATTTTTACCTGAGCCACCCTTTACAGGTTTTCAACTCAGCAGTCATTTCTAGCTTTTATACAAGAATGGTCTTAATTGTTGCCTAGGTAGCCAAGTGCCATCTGTCGGACTGGTTTTTCTCACTTTTTTGGTGTACCGCTTTTGTAAATTTACTTCTTTTATTTTTACACGTGGTAGCTCTTGAGCTTGTCTTGATTGATTGGATTGACGAATTCGTTTCCATCCATGTCCATGATCTTGGCAGCTCCTTTGCTCAAGATCTTCTTAATGACATAAGGACCTTCCCAGTTTGGGCGAAACTTTCCCCATTGGTCCACATTTGAGGGTCTCATTTGTTTCAGAACCAAGTCTCCTACTTTTAACGGTTGGCTTCTAGCTCTAACCCGACCAATGTATGCCCTAGCCATGCATTGTTGGTATATCTGCAAATGATCCAGCGCATTTAGCCGCTGTTTGTCAATCATGTTCAACTGTCCAAATCTGGCCTTTAGCCATTCTGACTCTTCTAACCTCGCCTCCAGTGCTACTCGAAGCGATTTCACTTCCATTTCCACTAGTAAAACTACTTCCATCCCATATACTATCGAGAAAGGGGTTTGATTGGTGGGAGTTTTGAAGCTTGTTCTGTATCCCCATAATGCAAATGGCAACTTCTCAACCCAGTCCCTGTAGGTAATGGCTGTTCACCACTTTTCCACTGATAAGTTTAATAACTAATGGTTCCAAGAACTTATTCATGAGTCTTGGCTAAACTCATTTCGTAAGGCTTATCCTCAAATAATGGTGCCAAAAACTTGTTCACGAAAAATGTAGGTTTTGTCAATACCTCTTATCAAATAGAAAAATGATGATAACTGCAAGTATATAGTTGCAATGTAGTTTTAAAAGATATCGAACCCACAGGGAAGGAACCAGGTATAAGGAATAACAAGGAAAGACAAAGTAAAAGAAAACAAAAAAATATAGATTTGAGATTTTTGGATAGGAAGATTAGAATGAAAAGTTGAGTAAATATAGATGTGGAAGATTAGAGAATCTAAATATATAGAATCTTCACTACGAACAAGTATAGCATAGAAAACATGCAAGTTCAACAAAGATGTTACGACTCACTAAACTAATCTAACAGACTCGGTTCAAAACACTCAGATGTTCAATGATTCGCCGTAGAGCAACACATGAAATAACTTTTCTAAACCTAGCACAAATGAAATAAGACAATTATGAAAACCTGGACAACATTAATACTATGCTTAGTACGGGTTGCTCTCACATAGCCACGTTTAGCAAGTTACCATTCCAAAAATGTTGGCTCACTAAACAG
>CATIWQ010491147.1:0-25118 GCA_949673415.1 Euphorbia schlechtendalii
AGCCACCTTTCGCTGGACATAGCCACTGATTGGAATAGCCTTGCATATGCTATGTTGGGGCATTATGGTTTCAACTCTCAGATTGAAACCATGATGTAGCATTTGGAGGCTATAAAGTAAGACTAGGGCGAGAGCTTCAAATCCTACTATGCACATTGGATGTCCACACAGGTCAGGCTTCGGGCTCGTTTAACTCTACCAGAGATGATAATCAATCTACTGGACGGTGCACTACCATCATACAGGAACAAGTTTGGGTCAGACATCTTCTCCAACTATCAAGAAGTGTTTGAGAAGGCAGATGGATGGAGCACTTGGAACCATTGATACATCTGGGGAACACTAGCATCGATTGATGATGTAATAAATTAGCATTTACCTACTTTGCCACAGGGCTTTTGAATTTCTAAATAAATTGAACTTTGTTTATTTACTTGATACTCTATTAATGACATCACGCATTCTCATAATCATATACATAATGTTTTTAGCACACGTGACACATCATTTCATGAAATTAATTTGGGTATAAATGTATTCCCCACAATAAATTCAAATGATTTGACTCGTGATAGAAAGTGAGAGACAAACACACGTACTTAGACAACGCATGATAGCAATTGCCTCATCATACAAGGATGAAAGATCAATGGAAAGATCTCTAATCATGAAATGTCCACTAACTCAATCAAAAGAATGAAGCACGTAAAGATCAAAAGGATCGGAGCTGGAATAAGGCTAAAATGTCAACCAAGAAAGTTGGGACCAAACAATTAGAGCAATGTCACAAAAAAGGAGTCAGATCATTGAACACGTCAACAACTCCATCACAACCATTCATGGGACCAAACAACTAGCGCAATGTCACAAAGAAGGAGTCATATTGTTGAACACATCAACAACTCCATCACCACCATTCATGAGACCAAACAACCGGTGCGATGTCACAAAGGAGAAGTCAAATCGTTGAACACATCAATAACTCCATCACCATCATTCGTACAAAGGGACAAAAAGGAGTCAGATCATTGAACACATCAACAACTCCTTCACACGGCTCGCTACTATTTGTAGGGAAATCATTGCACCATCAAAGGAAATGCTGATGATCAAGACTTATCATCAAATACATCTGAAGCCAGCAAAGAAGCATGATCACCAACCAATCAATCAGAAACACTGAACGAGATAACAAATGAAGTCATGGACATGGATGATGATCGATCTATCAAATCAATTAAGTCTTACACAATTGCTATCATGCCATGTGTATTTAGCTTGTCAATTAATACTCAGTTAGTTGAGCAAAATTTAGGGCTTCTTTTCAAAACACAAAAAGAATAGTCCGCTGAGTTGAAAACCCGAAAAGGGCGGCTTAGGGAAAACTTAGGACATCGAAAGAACCACATTGGTTAGAAAATGTGAAAGGGCTAATTGATGGCAGGAGTCAAATCATTTGAAACATTTATACCCTTGTTAAGTTCATCAATGAATTGTAATTTTTGTTGAATCTTTATACATATGCTTATTTTGATTGCTTGCATGCCAATGGTAGAATATCGCAAGTAAACATCCAAAAAAATGAAAAAGTAAAAGAAAGAAAAATGAGTTTGCTTGATTGAAAACCTGAAAAGGAGGTCCAGGCAATAATTAAGACAACGTTCGATAGATTGAAAACTCAGAAGGGCGATCTATGCAAAACTTAGAACCAAAGAAATATCAAATTCATCATCTCCTCCTCGGACCGGTACGAGGCATCATATACTTTCAACACTTCAAGCAAACAGCTTTTAAGCGATCATCGCCGACACAATGCGGGATCAACAACTCATCCAGATTTTCCTCAAACCAAATCCAAGCTTTAATGAACCCATGATCATCGCTCTAAGGGAGTCACCCATGGAATCCCCAACAAGACAAGTCCAAGGGGCAATCATGCACCAGCGAAAGAGAAAGCTCTTCAATGAACAAAGCCCACGACACCTACAACAGATGACCACACATCATATGATAAACATTGTTAATGCATAAATCCTACATACATTACATTTGCATCACGTTATTTAAAGGTAAAGACGATGCAAAATTAGGGCAACACTGTCCCAATAAATAAGAACCTCCACATGAGGAACCTAAGAAGGATGATGGCCCACTCAAGCCGAAAATCAACATTACAACATTACAAGAGCCTCCTAAAATGACGGAGCAGTTTTCAGGACATCCCTGAATTTCCATTAAACTTATTTATTTATCATGTTTTAATTTTTGATTGAAGGGGTAAAAATTTTTACTTCGCATAAACTCAATCAAATAATTAAAACATTCATCATAAAATATATTAACATTATACTTTTCTCCGACTTGTCAAAGGAAACAAGTCAAAAGTCACCTTTGAAATAGATTCAGGCACCTATCTACGATCATCACAAGGGGCACACAATGACTGTTCGTAAGGTTTTGGTTTTAATAAATCCTAGGATTTTTTTATTTAATAATGAAGCCAAAAATCTTGTCTCCCACTTTCCTACCGATAAGATATAAGTTCAAAATACGAACACGTGTTATCAGTACCGCTTATCTAAATAGAAAAATGATGACCACAGCAAGTATACAATTACAATGTAGTTTTAAAAGATATCGATCCCACAGGGAAGGACTAGCTCTAAAGATCAACAAGAAAAATGGAATAAAGAAAATAAAATATTTTTGGATTTTAGTTGGGATGATTAGAATGAAGAATGGATAGATATATGTATGGAAGACTAGATATTCTAAATATATAGAGTTTTCCTACGAAATAAGTATAGCAAAGAAAACATGCAAGTTCAACAAAGTTATTACATTCACTAAACTAATTTAACATAATCTGTTCTAGATACTTATATGTTCAATGATTCACCGCAGTGCAACACATGAAATGACTTTTCTAAATCTACTGCAAATGAATTAAGATGATTATATAAACCTGGACAATAATATTACTATGCTTAGTACGGGTCACTCTCACATAGCCAAATTTAGAAAGTTACCATTCCAAAAATGTTGGCTAACTAAACAGCGTTAAAATCATGGATACAATGATTATACACATTTTTGTTAACCTCAAAACTACTCTTAAAGTTAACTCAAAGGAATATAACTTGATTAATGTCAAAGACACAACACGAAATACGCATTATGATACATAGACATATCAAAAACTTCGAAATAGAAAGTATAAGTAGAAAGCAGAGCAAAGTTGTAAGGTATGCAAGTGAAAGTTAAAGTTGATCAAACCGTATCCACTCTTTAATGGGAGTCATCGATTCCCGCAATTCCTACGTTTGCTTTGAATTTGGTCTTGGCCCGTACACAACCTCCGCTAGGATGCTAATCTTTGTGAATATCGAATGAACGAATGTTGAAGAACTAAAACTTTTATTGATAAGTGATTTGCAAGTACACTTATACAGCAATTGCTCAAATATATAGAGAAATCTAGTGATTGAAACAAGGATTCGAATCACTTAAACATTATCTCGCTAACACTTATGAATGTAGTGAAAACTAAATAATTTCACTCTCTATCTACACACACACACACACACACTATATATCTCACTTTCTCTAATTCCAATGCCACTCCATGCATTAAATTTGTAAGGTTTGGAGCCATATTTATAGAGTTTGAAGGGTTGCATCTATCCAAACCAAGAGTTGTGTCCATTAGTGAAAGATTGCATCACTTCATTATGATTGGTTGAGAAGCTTTAATCTTATCCACAATGGATAGGCATCTATTCATGATTGGTTGACTTCTGATAAGTGTCTTTTCTTTGGTAGTTGATAGCGGTTGATGGAGGTTGATCATTCTTATCTGGCGGTTGGTAGTTAAGAAGATTTGACAAAAAAACCATCCAAGTCACGACCGTGAATCTTTGTTTGATAATTTTCTTCTTCTTAAGTGTATCAAGTCGCGACCGTGAATTGTTGTCACGATCGTGAATTTTGTTTTTCTTTAGAATTCTTCTTGTAACTTCTCCAATCTTTGACAGCTTCGATCATAAGCCAAATCTTTAAGTTCCTCGCATCTTTTCACACCTTTTTCACTCTTTTAACATAGAATTCCACTTTAGATCATTTTACTCACAAATTCTATAAGAAACTCAGCTCCTCCACACTTAGAGGATTTCTTCTTTGATTGGGATAATTTTTTACTTCAGCTTTATCTTCAAAGTTTTGATCTCTTGTATGTTTTCCTGTACTACATAGTTAGATACACATCAGAAAACATACTTAGCATAAAAGTTAAGAAGATCTAAAATTGAGGAAGGAACTTGTAATTTTATTAATATATCAGAAGTGACTTAGTCAGTACATAAAAATTGTCCTGAGCTAAGATTACAATTAGCCCTATTACAAATTCTACATCTATTGGAACATGGCCTAAACTATTTTTTATGTGTGGAAGAGGAAGATCTAGCAGTCTTGTTCTTGTTTGAATGATGCATCGGATGAGAATGCCTTGGTAGAAATCCCTTATTGAGGTTTACCATCCTAAGCGCATCTTCAGCTACCTTCTCCCCCTTTGCTATCTAACCTTGAAAAATTTGATCATGATAGACATTTAAAGCATCAAGAGCAACTTGGAAGCTCTCTTGCTGGCCAATAATCTGCAGGGAAATCTCCTGCTCCAATTGCTCCTTACCCTTTGATGAGAGAGAGTTTTGGTCATTTAGCTCGCTAAGAAGAAGATGGTGGCAGTGCGAGAGATGAGCTATCTAGTCAAAACCTTAACTCGCAAACTGTTGAAAACACTAAACAAGACCTCGAAAGTCAGTTGCTGTCAGTGTAATCTTCAGCTGAGCTTCAATGGCAAGAAGTTTTGGACCAAAGGATTTCGATACACCGTGAAGTGTAATCAATGTCTTTTCCATCCAGCTCTCCCATTCTAAGTAGCGAATCCACCTTCTTCATCAGATCTTTGACCTTGGTTTTAATGACGTTGAGCTTCATGTGGATTGTCATTCCGGTCTCAAGGTAGAGGGATTTAGTTGGAGGCGCACTAGGCACATGCATGTTTGGAAAAATCTATCCCATGGAAGTCACTAAGAATTTTTGCAATGAGGAGACTTTGTCCGTGATGTGATCAAAGACTTCTCGCTAAAGAGTATCCATTTTGGAGTTGAGAGAGTCAGCGTTCATGACAGGGGCCTTGTCCAGCTTCTTTGACATATCCTTTAAGAGCTTGAGGACTTCATCCTGCTTGTTATCATGAACAAGAAAGAACCATGACTCGGATTCCACTAGCTTTGCTATGTTATGCCTTATGTCCTTTGTAAATGCTACCTCTTTGGAGACGTCCTCAATCATGCGATCGGTTAGCCTGCTCCTTACCGAGCTCATGGATCTATATCACTTGAGTAGCCATATTGGTACTAAAGAGACTTAGCTGCTCAGTAGCAGCATCTACACTACTCTTTATCTTTCTTGTAATAGCATTTGCTATTGCAATAAATGTGGGAATAGAAGTAGTAGCTGCCCCAAGCTGGGCTACAGAGTCCATTAACCCATTCAGAATTAGCACCATCTTATCTACCAGGCTTTTGGCACTCTCTTGTGCCAAATGATTTCAAATAACTAACAAGCTGCCTTGGATCCTATCAAACTCCTCAAAGTATAGAGAGTCACTAGGCACACTTGTGTGTTGTTTGAATTCAGGCAATTTTTCCTTGGGCTTGGATGATAAATCCGTTAATTCCTGAGCAAGTAGCATGTTGCATATTGCTCTATCTAACTCAGCATCAGTCTTGAGCGTAGGAAATAGCTTCCTTGCTAACTCTCGAATCTATGCCAAGAAAGATGTATCAGCCATTGCTAGCTTGCTGCTAGGTTCAGGTGCTTCATTAGCTGTAAAATTGACCTTAGCAGTCTGACCACTTGCTTTTCCCTGCTAAGTGAAGTTCTTAGCGTTGGGAACTTCCCTAACCAGAGGGGTTAAGGGGTTGTGGATGGATTTGAAGAATGGATAAGTTTAGAACCATGTACAGATGAAGAAGTTGGTTTGAGTTATGTAGAAGGTACAATGGCTCTGGAAGAGTTGGTTGTTGGTTGAGAACTTACAGGAGAAGGGGTTGAAGAAATATGTACTGGAGATGGAGGAAAAGAATCTTGGCTGTTTTTAGGTGAAGAGATTTGGATTGGGGAATGTACAGAGTTAGAAGGGGAAGGACTTTTCTACGTTTCAGGATCTACTAGAGTAGAACCTGATGGAATAGAAGAATTTACAAAAGAATGGTTTTGAGGATTTACAGGAGAAGATGATGAGGTGGAATTTTGTGGAACCTCTGGGTTAGCTGATTGACCTAAGGATGGGTCAGCCTAAGGTTGCTCATGCTAAGAAGAAGGATCCTCAACATGAGTGAATGTGGGAGTGGGGATGTTAGGGTCCTGAGGATCAGACTCCTCTAGGATCAAGGTAAGGGTTTCTCCGGAATCCTCCTCGCTGCTCACCACCTGCACATTTTTCAACAGTGGCCTTGTGGTGGTAGAATGCTTACATTGAGTGCCCTTAAGTTTGGTGAAAACATCTAAAGTGTTCTCAGCAGCGTTGGACCCAATATGGTCCTCATCTCTAGAATTCTTAGCCTCGCCCTACTCCTCAGTATCATTTGAGAAAACCATTTTGCATTTCCTTTGGCGCATGGTCTCATTAGCCTGAGCCTCTTCTTCTTTCTCCTCAGCTTGCTGTTCAGCTAGCAACTTAGCCTCTACCTCCCTTTGGGTGCGGGTTGTGGCTTACATCTTCCTTCTTTAATGCTGAGCAAGAGCATCATTGGACTTGGCTGGATTCTTCCCCTTGGCCTTAAAGGAAGCATCCTTCTCTACTTTGGAGGGAATGGTGGACACATTCTCTAAGCTGATGGAGATTGGAACTTGATCTGAGTCATCACTCTTGTGAGCACGAGATTGTATACCAGCTCGCGCGTTCAATGATGGTGGCTTTTCGGGATATTTATCCTCGAATCACATGATTTTTACTGTCTGACGATCTTCAAATGGGAGTCTTCCTCGTCTCTGAATTTAAAAGGACTTTAATTCAAAAAATTAATTAAAAAATATAAAAATACACAAAAATTTCCGGGACTTTTCTATAAATCGTTGGACATTTTTAGATTATGGGGGGCTGGAAAATTAAGTGAAAAACTCTTCTTTTCAGAAAAAAAAATATTGAAAAACACTACAACAAAAATATCTTCAATTCTTCTAATATTTTCTTGGATCCAAAACACCTTCGGATCCCAACTTTTAATTATTTTCAAAATTTCTCTTCATATACTTTTCTTCTTATATCCTCAGATATTCTCGGGTCTAAAACAAATTTAGAACCTAAGTCTGATTATCATTTGGATAAATAAACACGTATTTTCCAATTAAACTACAATTAAATCAAAATGAAAAGGAACACTTTCGGGGATCGAATGGATACGCCGAAGTGCATTCATACCGCAAGGGTAAGCCTCCGAGTTTCTAGAACTGCGAATTCCGCTCTCATCGTCAGTTTCATCTTTTTTCTGATTTTATTTGTGGACCTAGGAATATTTTTATTTCTTTTCATGTAAATAATGTTGTAATTCTCTTCTTCATCTTTATTTCCTTTTTTTATTTTTTAGAATACCCTAACGAAGGGAATGAAATTATTCCCGGATAACAAACCTCACCTTTTGCCATGCGGTCATTTTCACTAATAAAATTGACCAACATATGTGTAAATAAAAGTGAACTATTTTTATTTAAAATAACAAATCTAAACCTTCGATGTTTTAATTAGACCACACGGACCTCGCTAAAATCAAATCGAACATATATGATATCCCATGTGCTAACCTTTGTGGATGCAGGTTGGATGTATGTTTAGGATTTTATTTTTTCCTTCGGGTATTGCACATATTTTTGAGGAAATGTAATTAATAGGTTAGAGGGCTGTTGCATCCCCTGATTTTTGAAAGCCTTGTAATTTTATTTTCCTCATTTACTTTCCGCATTTACTTATTGTTTTGTAGATAGATTTACTACTTTTTCGATACGTGAATCATGCATGTAAAGTCTAAAAATGACCTAAGTGTGAATATGCATAACTAAAAAAATACGGTTTTCTGTAGATGTAATATAATGTGATCACATAAGAAATAAGTAACTCATCCCGGACCCGAATCTCTGTGTCTTGGTGGGCCGTCCCCTGGAAGTTAAGCCTCATAGGACTCTAATTTCTGGAAAGAGCTAATCCAGGTGGTGACTCCACACTAAGAGACGGTGGATTCGGGTTCGAATCGATCTAAAATGTTTTTCACCTTCTCTTCCAACCTTTTTCTCAGGTCCCCGACCCAGTGCTCTTTTTTCAAACACCCCGATGGACCGCGCCTCTCATCTCCGCATGCTCTCAACCCACCGCTCCGTGTTGCTCGCTCACAACTCTTAGAGTCCACCATGAATTGGTCCTCATCCTTGTTGCAGATGTCCGCAGGCAATACAATCGGTACACTCTTCAGCTTTTGCTTTTGTTGAGCCTTGGTGTACCTAGCACAAACCTGGTTGTGAGCCAGGCTGGTGAAATTTGCCATTTCTAGCCTTTTCTTCACTGGCAGGACTGTTTCACTAGACTCCCCCTAAAAATTGAGCCACATCGACTTTCACTGCCCTTATAATCTCAGTTAGGAGGTAACCATAGTGATAGACGGTAGTCAGCTTTGTCAAGTGGTGAAGAATCACCGTTGGCCAATTGAGCTTTTTTCCCTCTACCATATGGTACACCACACAAGATTCGAAGTATGTACAATTAGTCAACGAGCCTATTTTGAGTAGCAGCAGCTTCACTAACAGCTCATGGCACATCCCACTAGTGGCTATCTCCCCCGAAATGTAGTTGGTAGGAAGTTCCCAATCTTCGGGAATGATAATGGCACCTTCATCACTAGATTTGAGGAGCTGGGTTCTAGAATTAGGCATGTTGAGGATGCTCCCAATCAAACATGAACAAATTAAGGTCGATTTACCTTCAAAGTACATCAACAAACAAGACATCACGAAAACCTTCTATTGTGTAGAGATGAGTGTAGAAAGCTCTAATGAGGCATGTGATTGCTGGACCTTCCATCCTTAAGAAGGAACTGAGGTGTTGCTGCTTGAGGACTCGGTGCATGGTTTTGTTGAGCAGCAATCCTTCATAGTTCACTTCAAAGATTGGACCAAAATCCAAGCTATCTTCCGAACCTACTCTTTCTAAAGTAATGCCCGCTTCGAGAGTAAGCTTTTCAGTTTTCCCTTCCATGTTCACAATAATCCTAATTACAGTGGTTTTCTAGAGTCTGAAAGTGGTCTTGGTTTTCACCATTTTAAGAGATTTTGAGAGAAAATTGAAAGAAGAAGAAATTAGGGTTCGAATGCTCAGATGATTCAAATTCGTAGAAAGCAAGTGACCCATTCTCTTCAACTGTTCAACTTATATAGACGATCTCATCTCTCCTTAATATATGTCATGATCTTAGCTTCTGATTAAATTGAAAGCTGTGATTGACCTCTAAAATAACCACCTTAGATAAATGGTGAGATTAGGAAAAACAATTCCTATTTACACGTGAATCTTTTTGAAGATACAAATTTAAATTTTAACCACGAACTGTTCCTCAAGCCGTTTCTTTAAAAACTTGATGGTGTTATCTATGTGTCATCTCATGCTTGATCTCTAACACTTAGCCAAATTTTTGAGAATTTCATCCTTCTTCTTCATCGTGGATTAGCCATACCAATCAATTGCCTCAGTACACAGAATTGTTCCTTTGGCAATGGTTTGGTGAAGATGTCAGCGCCCTACTCCTCTAATGGAACATGCTCAACCTTAACATCTCCTCATAGTATATGATCATTAATGAAGTGATGCCTAATGTTGACATGCTTCATTCCCCCATGTAGAACTAGATTTTTGGATAAATCAATTGCACTCTTGTTATCACAAATAACTTCGAGAGAATTAGACTTGATACCATAATCTTCCAGTTGCTGCTTTATCCAAAGCAATTGTGCTATGCAACTTCCTGCTACTATGTACTCAGCACAACAGAAGTTTTCTTCTTACTATACCAAGAGACAAGACACTCTCCAAGGAAATGACATCCTCCTGTTATACTCTTCTTGTTGAGTTTGTCTCTTCCATAATTAGCATTTGTGAATCCCCTAGGAGTGAAATCTAAACTACTAGGATACCACAGACTTGCTTCAATCGAGCTTTGGAAGAACCTGAGAATCCTCTTCACAGCTGCTAAGTTAAATTCTCTAGGATCACCTTGATACCGAGCATAGTAGCACACATCATATTGTATGTCTGGCCTACTAGCTTTGAGATAAAGAAGAGAACCGATAATTCCCCTGTAGAATTTGCTATCCATAGGTTTACCAGCTTCATCTTTACTCAGGATAGTATCTGTAGCCATAGGAGTGGACATTGACTTTGAATGTTCCATGTTAAATTTCTTTAGAACTTTTCTAGCATATTTGGACTGATTGATGAAGATTCCATCATTAGTCTGCTTGATTTGAAGTCTAAGAAAAAAATTGAGCTCTCCCATCATAGATATCTTAATCTCCCTCTTCATCTACTTGCTGAATTCCTTGCACAGCATCTCATTAGTTGCTCCAAATATAATATACTCAACATATATTTAGACGAGCAACACATCTTCTTTCCTTCCCCTGATAAATAGAGTTATATCTGCTTTACCCCTTTCATAGCCTTTGCTGATCAAGAAATTGGTCAGCCTCTCATACCGAGCTCTTGGAGCCTACTTTAATTCACAAAGAGCTTTCTTCAATTTGAAGACATGCTCAGGATTCTTCGCATCTTCAAAGCTTGGAGGCTGGCGAACATAGACTTCTTCTTGAATGAATCCATTCAGGAAAGCACTTTTGACATCCATTTGAAATAATTTGAAGTTCATATGGGATGCGAAAGCACAAAGTATTCGAATAGCTTCAAGATGGGCTACTGTGCCTAGGTCTCATCATAATTAATCCCTTCTTGCTGGTTGTAGCCTTGAGCAACAAGTCTAGCCTTGGTCTTGACAACAATGCCATCTTCATCTAGCTTGTTCTTGAATACCCATTTGGTACCGATAATTGATTTCCCTTTAGGCCTACGAACTAGATCCAAAACATCATTACGCTCGAACTGATCCAGCTCCTCTTTCATTATGATCATCCAATAATTATCTCCTTCTACATCTTCAAACTTCTTGGGTTCAATCAGAGAGATGATAATTGGATGACTCATCATCTTGCTGAGCTGGCCTCACATCATCACTGGATTATAAACATCATCAACTATGCTATCTAGTGGATGGCTGCGATGCATCCTAATCTCCATTGTTAGACTCAAATCAGCTTCTGGAGGATCGATAATGGGTTCCTGAGGTGGAGGTTAATCTTCGCCATCGTTGAAGTTGATAGAAAGATCCTTATCTTCTTTGACTTCCTCAACTTCAAGTTTTTGTACTAGGTTGGGTAGCATAGAGACTGGCATACTAAGTAGATTTGCTTGCTGGGTTACTCCATCTTCATCAGATGGACGTCTATCTACATTGTTAGTTTCATCGAAATCTACATACATAGACTCCTCTAATAGGCCAGAATACTTGACATATATTCTATATGCCCTACTGTTAGTTGAGTATCCCAAAAAGATACCTTCTTCAGACTTAAGATCAAACTTACCTAGCTACTCTTTGGTGTTAAGAACAAAACACTTATAGCCAAATGATCTGAGATGACCAATCTTAGGCTTACGCCATCGTAAAAGCTCATAGGGTGTTTTCTCCAAAATTTGGCAAATTAAAACCCAATTCAAGATATAACAAGTTATGTTAACAGCTTCTCCCTAAAAGTACTTTGGTATATTGTTATCACTCAGTATGGATCGAGCCATTTCATCTATGGTTCTATTCTTCCTTCTACAACCCCATTTTGTTGAGACTTATAGGGAGAAGAGAAGTTGTGGTCAATGCCACGTGCTAAACAGAATTCTTCAAAATGAAAGTTCTCAAATTCATATCCATGATAACTTTGGATTCTATTGATTTTAGATCCCATTTCATTCATTATTCAATTACTGAGTTTGATAAAAGATTCATATGTTTCGTCTTTGCTACTTAGCAAGACAACCCAAGTGAATCTTGTGAAGTCATCTACAACCACCAATGAAAATCTCTTTCCACCCAAGCTCATAGGTTGAATTGGGCCAAATAGATCCAGGTGGATTGCTCCAATGGTTGCTTAGTTAGCACATGATTAATTAACCTAAATGATTTCTTAACTTGCTTACCTAGTTGGCAAGCTAAGTAAAGTTTATCCTTCTCAAACCTGATGCTGGGTAAACCCACAACTAATTGCTTTTTGGCCAATTTGGACAGAATGTTCATATTTATATAACCCAACCTTCTGTACCAAAGCCATGAATTATCCTCCTAAGATACAAGACACACATTAGTAGAGCAAGGGGATAAATTAATCATACAAACATTATTAATGATAGGAGCAAATAGAATAGTAGAATAAGTCTTACAATTAATGACTGAGCAACCTGCGGAGTCGAATGTAACCTTCTTGCCTTTGTCACAAAGCTGGGCTACACTTAGCAAGTTGAACTTCAGTCCTTTAACTAGAGACACCTCTTTCATTGAAAGAGAGATACCAACAGTACCACAGCCCACAATCTTACCCTTTTGGCTGTCTCCAAAATTGACACTTCCATTTCTTTTAAGCTCTAATGAAATGAACTGGATTTCATCTCCCGTCATATGACTTGAGCATCCACTATCCACATACCACATTCTAGAGTCATCAGTGGATCTAAAGCTCACCTGCAAAAAAATGTGTTTACTTAGGTACTATGCTTTTGAGCTGGGTCCTCCTTTGTTAGCAATGCTTAGGTTATTCTAATCATACTCATCATAATAACCATTTTTATACCTACAAAGAACTATAGCATGTCCAACTTTCCCACAAAATCCACACCCGTTTTTATTTTAGGCTGGCTTGCTTTCTTCTTTTTAGAGGAATTGTTCCTCTTAGAGTACGAGTTTGGTTATTCTGAGTCTAATCGTTGGCTTGAGGAACCCATTCCTTCTTTAAAGCTGTGATCTCAGCAGTCAACTCATCTAACTGCTTAGTGAGCTTGCTAAATTGACAGTCTTGATATTTAGTTTTTTCTTAAAGAAAGCGGATATCAAGAGATAAGGAAGCTATAGTTTCATCCTGATCTTCACTTCTCCTCACTAGCTCTTTCAAATTTTTCATTGATTTGTTAGTAAGTTTCATTACATCAAAGAGTACCTGGGCAAACTCTTCTATTAACAAAGGAATTTCAGGATGTACCTCAGCTTGTGGAGCCTTCCCTTTGTTGCACTCAGCTTTAGAGTCAGCAGCGGTTTAACCTCTATGTGAGGTAGATGTTGAGCCTTTGCCCCTTTCATTCTCGATGGCTATTAAGAAGAGGTTGGCAGAATTAGTTTCTTCTTCATAGGATGACGAAGATTCTTATGAATTGCTCCAAGTGGCAGTAAGTGCTTCATTCTTCTTTGCGAACCTCTTTTTGTATATGTC
The DNA here is from genome assembly GCA_949673415.1 of Euphorbia schlechtendalii. Taxonomy (NCBI): domain Eukaryota; kingdom Viridiplantae; phylum Streptophyta; class Magnoliopsida; order Malpighiales; family Euphorbiaceae; genus Euphorbia; species Euphorbia schlechtendalii. The sequence continues at coordinate 13,630 of CATIWQ010491147.1, forward strand.
CTTCTTGGTCTTTAGATAGCTTGACTAGATATGACCTTTCTCACCACAGTCAAAGCATTCTATATCATTGTTGTATTCCTTCTTGAGTCCTTCCTAAACTCCTCACCAGTGCTGAGTTGACTTGATTTTAGCGAGAAACTTCTTCTTGTTGAACTTCCCCACCCTCCTTCATGAAGAGTTTGAAACGCCTAGTCAAAAGGGCCATTTGCTCATCAGAATCGTAGCTTTTGAATTCATCAGAGGAATTAGCTTTCAAGATAATGTCTTTGCCGTCTCTTTCCTTACCTTTACTCTTTTTGGAGTTATCATTATATTTCCTCAAGCTCATCTCCTAAGTTAGCAAGGTGCCTATCAGCTCATCATAGCTGTAGGTCTTAAGATCATGAGCCTCCTAGATCGCGCTCTTCTTGGTATCCCACTCTAAGGTAAGAGTGTAAAGAATCTTCTTCACCAGATCCTCCTCAATGAACTCCTGAGTATGTTAATGAACCTAGTATTCATGGCCTAAATACCCTCGCTAGCGCCCATCTGGAACATCTCATACTCTCTTAGGATGAGGTTGATCTTGGACTCTTTGACCTTGTCAGTTCCCTCATAAGTAATCTCTAACTTCTTCTACATTTCCTGTGCTATCTCGTAGCCCAAGACCTTGTTGAATTCAGTAAGATCTAGCGCACAGTGTAAGCAATTAATCATTGCGGCATTCTCTTTGAGAAGTTTGAGATCAGCGTCATCGTAATCCTGTAAATCGAATGGAACGCATTGTCCAATCCTCATTACACTAGGAATTTGCGGGCCAAGCTCTATAGCAAGCCATGCTTGTATGTTTGGGATTGAATAAAGTTCTTCATGGGATTTTTCCAAAACATGTAATGATTACCATAGAATAATGGTGGCCTAGTTACAGACAATCCCTCCTTCGAGAGCACTGTCTGTCCCTAGCGGGAATTGAAGTTGTTGTAAGCCATTTATGGATCTTTAACTCAAAGATGATTAGTTTAAAAGTTGAGCACTCTCTTTGATAACACTTGTTGGTCATTAGACACTTATAAGCAATAGTAGAGGGGGGGTGAATGCAATTCTTGGTTAGTTTTTAGATTTATAAAAAATATTTTAACCAAGTTAAGTTTTTAGGTGCTTGCTGAATTAAGCAATGTTGAGCGGGTCTAAAAACTTATAAATTGCTCAGCTTTGCTAGCACAATATATCTTCAAACACTTACTGAGTACTCTACTCAGCACGGATTGGTTTTTCAAGCAAAGCAATAAATACAAGAAGAATGATGTATGAGATGAACATGATAAAAGCTAATGTGAAAGTTAGAACTTCAATACCTAGTTTTACCCTGTTTCAGCCCTGAGCCTACCTCCAGTCCTCGGATACCTTCTTCGAGCTTAAATCCACTAGTGTTCATTCCTTACTTAGGCGAAGCAGCCTTTATAGTGGGTAGACACTTTTTACAAAAAGTACATTTCATTTTAACTACCACTCAACTCAGTTTGGGCACCCTTCCCAAACTGACACTCAAATTTGATAAAAAAAAAAGATTTTGAATTGAATTCAACTTATAAACTGTTGAATCCTTACAATGTTAAATCTAAGAGCGATTCTCTCTATTACAAACAGATTAACAATGTTTGTTCACTGATTGCTTGAATTGGAATTTCTTAAAGCTGGCAGTAGTTGTGCAGAGTTTAACCTCTTAAAGAAATTTAAGATGATTTACCAAATTTGAATGTTTGCTTTAGTCTTCTATTTATAATTGAAGCTTCACAAAGTAGCCGTTGCAAACGTTTCATCCTAACAGTTTTTCAATTTCTCTTCTCTTCATATCTTTCGAATCTTCCCATTGGAGACAGATTCCAAGATATTTAGAGATAGAAAATCAAATGTTGAGGCGTGAAAAAATTCCATTGACAAAATCTCATTTATCTTCAAGCAATCTGTTCTGATAGAGAGGCGTTTGAAATGAAACATGGCATTCTATCATTAGTTGACTTTTTGACGTTTGTAGAGGTGCGTGAAGACACTAAGAAATGACGGATGTCAGAGGATTCTTTTTATCTTCGACTTTAGTGAGGAATCTTCAACATTCCATATTAACACCTTTTGAGTGTGAAGACCATAGGAATATCTTCTTTAATTTCAGCACTTTTTAACCTAAAAAGTATCAAAGGTATATTCCGTTTGTCATAGTAGCATAAGTGTCATTTATTTCTCTAAGTGTCAAACCATGTAGCTTTTAATTAAAAATAGCTAACTCAGCACAACTGAGTTGATATCCTTATTAAACTATGTAGTACTCAGCACTGCTCATCTTTTCCCACTCAAAGCCGTAACTTAATTAATTACTCAATAAATTGAGTTGTTTTTCCTTCAACAAACTCAAGAACACTTCATTAATTAAGAGTATACTTAGTACTCAATTAATTTCACTATCCTAGACAGTTTGTTATTTCCAAAATGTTTTAAGTACTATGAAGTACTATTAACTTGGGTTCAACAAATATAAATATTCATTTGGTAAAACCAAAATAAATCAAAATTGGATTGGAACTGAGAGTCTGCTTGGGTAACAGACTCCCTATGCAATAAGATGTCTTGTGCAGGCATGGCTGCTGCCACAAGTTGGGACTGCGCTGGTTCGTAAGACCACAGCCCATAGGTTGTATAACCTGCAACTAGGTTACGCGCTGTGTGCACCATTCAGGCCCAAAAGGGCCTGCTGCGCTAGGCATGTGGGCCTTGTGCAGCATTGCCGTTACCCATATGCTGGCTGTGATGAGAGCTTTCCAACAGCTTTCACGTAGTTTCACTTATGTAGGCCCATGGAGTATGTCATCTCTTACGCTGATTGTATAAAAGTATCCAATTTTACAGGTATCCTCAATACTAATAGTCAATATAAAAGCAAAACCCCAAGTATACGATTGTAATGTAGTTTTAAAAGATATTGATCCCATGAGGAAAACAATGTCAAGACAATATGTGTTACGAAAATAAGATAAGTAAATAGGGTAAAAAAATTTTAAATAAGAAACTCCTTGAATAAAATGAAGCCAGTATGGATAACATATTTATTATGGTTCTAAATATTATAAACTTTATATACATGCACAAAATGTATAAAATAACCCTTATGAACATCTACCGAATCTATCTATATGCATACAATATACCTAATATTAATGTTTAAGTTTAGTACAGGTTGCTCTCAGATAAATTATTTAGAATGACCCCTCTCTAAATAATTTACGCATGGAAATCTAGTAGTTAAATTTCGAGAACTCCAATATTCAAGCCCACTCCTTACAAGATTGAAAACATACAAATTAAGTGCAAATATTAGTATAAGAGAAGAAATTTATCCTCGATAGTTAGTCACATGATAAACTAATTCACTTATAATTTTATTTAGAAAATATCATATAAACACAAATAATTCAAGAACATAAATTATAAGCACGGAAAGAGAAAAAGATGAAAAGGAACGCAATCAAAATATTCAAGAACTCTAACATTTAAACTGTATTTTTAGGGGTTGTCAAACCCATGCGCCATGATCTCTACTCAATTTTTGTTTTTTTAATTGTATGAAACTTCTCTCTTTCTTATAAATATAGAATATAATATTAGCAACAATGATTTTATTCAAAATTTCTATGTAAGTACACTATAATAATAAACTATCAAGAATAAGCAAATATCTATAAAGAGAATGATTTCGCTTCGAGTTTTACTTATCTAAATATTAAGAAAAAAAATAGAAAATGAAGACTTTTATCTCTCCTATTTTCATTTGGATGGAATTCACCAATAAATAGGGGTGAAATGTTGTGTTGGTTCACTCATTGGTTGGTAAAAAGGTGCCTTTTCAGTTGGTAGTTTTGTCAGTAAAATGGTTGTTGAAATCAGATAAAATGATACAATCCGAAGGCAAAATTTAAGCATGTCAGAATCATGACATTAATGTGTCATGGTCGTAAATTTTGCATATTAAACATTTTGTCAATGGCCGTTGTCACTCACGAGCATATGGGTTGTATCATAGGCGCGAATAGTGCTTACTTCAAGAATCTTTAATCTTTGACAAAGTCGTTTTTTAGGCTTTCTTTGTTTGACAATTAATTTTCATCATATTGTGTTCTTTTGCATCCTTTTTACACTTTTTTACAATAAATTTCATTTCTAAGTATATTTCATCTCCATTCCAGCTAGATATTGTAATTGCAACAAAAAAAACTACATATCACGTAAAATATTATAAATAAACACTTAGAAAGGTTAAGTGAAAAGAAAGAAATATATACTCAAATAAATGTTGTTTTGACACATATCGCAGTACTAAGTACTCGCAGACCATGCTTGCTCGATTTTTGGATTTTCACTAATATCATTATTTTTGGTACACTAACCCAACAAGTAAAACGGTCCAACCATTTTTATCCTCTAGTTTAGACCATGTCTAATGATTCTTTACTTACCTCGATAAATACTTTTAGTGTGTGACCTTAGATGATCCCGTAATATCTAGCCACAAAAGTTTAACCTAGTCCAACATCCTCCAAGGAATTGACTGCCTTGAAGTACCAACCATAGTGAACTCCAATGACTTTGATCAATCATAGATTACTCTCTAATAAGGGTGTATGACCCCTCAATATTTGGAACATCACATGCTAATGACTTGATCTTAATTCTGCAATAGTATAAATACAATTCACTCCTTCCATCAAGGCTAAATACCATTTGGTTTCTTGGACTCTGGTAAAGTGTTAGCCTGCTAATAACCCAAGAGGTAATCCTATTGGTTTAATCTTGCTAACAAAGTACACTACTCAGCTGTATTAATTTTTTACTAGGATTCATTCTATCAAGCACATACTCTGACAAGAGGTTTCTGAGAAGGCTACTTCTAACAAGTGACCTAGGTACACCTCCCATATATTGCTATCTTCGAAGTCAAAGCTTCCTTATCGACTACTTAGCTTACCAACAGAAAAATATCAACTATACCCTTAAACATTTTTATCACCCAATCTCTAGGATGCTTAGGTATAACCCAAAGTATAACAACACTTGAACAAGGTAACTAGTATCGCAAGTATAAGGATACTTGTATTGCTATTGCAATAAGATAAAACACTAAAACATTATATATAATATCAAGTGTTATCTTATAGCAATCTTTAATGTATCCCATGGATACATCCATGTGTTAACTCTAAGAAAAACCCTTCAACATAAGAGAAGTGCTACTTGGGTTTATTATCATCAATGTCCAGTCTTGATGAAACTATGACTAGGGATATTCTAACATATCATTATTACACATGAACCATTTCTCACCCTACATAATCCCACTATGCTCTTGCAATCCATTCTATGATTTGTTAAAGACTTTTGAAAATATATCAACGAATATATTACAAACTAGTATATTTTTAAATCATCGATACAACAAAACAAAAGCTTTTGTTAATATAAACTTGATAAAATAACTAACTAAGATATATCACCCTAATTACCTCTAAGGTATACATCATATTTGACACAATGTAAGTTGGTGTTGGTCTTAGTATGAACCCAATGTAGTTTAGACATAGCGATTGGCCAAAAAAGGTAGGAGCAAAAGATATCCCTTGCTACCGATGTTGGGATTGCATTGTGGACCTCCCACAGCCATGATAATGGTTAAAACAAAACTTATTTTAATATATAATTCTTCCTTTTCACATATCTTTTCTAAGTGTTTTTACTTTCAAATAAATCACTTTTTATGTAGTTTTTTTAGTGCAATTACAAGTTCTAGGTGAAATGTAGATAAAATTTGCTTGGAAATGGAATTTAATACAAAAAGTGTAGAAATACAATGAAAAAGAACACAACATGAAGATAAATAATGGCCAAGTGAAGAAAACATGGAAATGGCCAAGTCAAATATCAAAGACCAAAGACTAATGAAGTTAGCATGTTCACGCTTACGAGACACAGCTTGCGCTCATGAATTAATGTGGTGAGAGGTAGAAAGTTCAAGTTTCTAAATTCATGGTCATGACACTCCTAATTCCTACATGCGGATTATTTCATTTTATTTTTTCCAATAAATAGTCATAACTACCAATTGAAAATGAACCTTTTCACCAACCATTGAAGAGTGAAACAACACAACTTCTACCCTATTTATGGGCTGAATTTGGCCACAAGAAAGAGAGATGAAAAAACATACTAGAAGAAATTTTCTGTTTTTGTTATTCTAATATTTAAATAATTAAAAACTCAAGCAAAATCATTCTCTTTTCATATTTCCGTTTATTCTTGAGAGTTTATTGTTGTAGTGTTCTCGTAAAACACTTATCAATAAAATCATTTTTCTTCACATTATATTCTTGATTACGAGAAATCTACCTCAAAAGGACGTTCGTATAAACAAAGATCGAAAATGATAAAGTTTACGGTGCGTGGCTTGATAACCCTTCTTAGGATACAGTTTGACTTTGGAGTACTTGAATATTTTGATTGTGCTCCTTTTCTTCTTTATCTATCTCTGCTTATACTTTGTATTTCTTATATTTTATGTGATTAAATTCCATATTCTAAGTAAAGATATAAGTGAATCGGTTTATGTTAAGACTAGATTATCGAGGATAAATTTTTTTTCTTATAATCACTAGCCATTACTTAATTGCATTTGTTAAGTGTATAGATAGATTGTTGTAGAGAAAGTGTCTTGATATGTTTTTTCGTGTGTAAGATATTTAAAGTGGGGACATTCTAAGTAAATTGAGTGAGAGTGACCTGAACTATGTGTAAACATTTTTGTTAGGCTTATTTCATGTGTATAAATAAGAGTAGTAAATGTTCACAAGTGTTAATTTATATGTTTGGTGCATGCATATAAGTTTATAATTTTAAGAAATAGAATAAGTTTGTCATCTGTACAAAGTTCATTTCATTCGAGGAGTTGCTTATTTACTATTTATTTTACCCCTATCTCTCTATTTTACTTTTCGTGACATATCTTGGCTTAACATCATTTTCCTCATGGGAACGATATCTTTTAAAACCAAATAACAATCATATACTTGTGGTTTCTGCTTTTATATTAACCATGGATATTAACGGCACCAATACTCTTAAATAATCAGTGTAAAAGATAGGAACAAGTTTTAGACTACATTACCGGGGAAATGCAACTTTCGTCATGATAATATTTTATTATTTGACTACACTTTCTTTGTACTTGAATAGGTATTGTGTATGCCAAAGACTAGGAGTACCTAAGGATTACTTGAGATATTCTACTCGGAAGTTGAAATACTCATATCTAAGAGCACAAGAAGGAAGATTAAAAAGAATACAAAGGTTGATGAAGCAAATCCATCGCTACAACCAAGATTGATGGATTATGTTATTCCAACTCTTAATGGAGCACAACAAGGAGTAGTTTGACCAACCATTAATGGGAATATTTTGAGATTAAACCTACAATTTCGTAAATGATCAGAAAAAATGTTATGTATTTTGGATTACCAAATGAAGATCCTAATGCTCACACTGCAAGTTTCCTTGAAGTTTGTGATACCTTCAAAATGTAATGTTAACGAAGATGCGATTAGCCTATGCTTATTTCCATTTACTCTTGAGATAAGGTGAAAGTTTGATTGCATCTCTACCCCAAATTCTATAAATACTTAGAACCAATTAGCCCAAGCATTTTTTACCAAATATTTTTACCTCAACAAAAAACAGCCCGATTAACTATAGAAATAATGTCAATTACTCAAAGAGATGATGAGTCATTATATGAAGCATGAGAGCGTTATAAGGAACTTCAATGAGTTTTCCCTCACCATAGTCTTTCACAAAATGTGATCATTCAATTATTTTATAATCGAAATAATCATGAGATGAGGGGAGCAACTGATGTTATGGTTGTTGGATCATTGATGTAAAAAACCAATCAAGATTTTTTTTGATTTACTAGATGAAATGTTTAATAATAACAGTATGTGTCACGCGGAGAGAATACAGGTAAGTACTCATTTTTTACCACGTATTACGTCATCAACTTTTAGTTCTATTCAAAGGTGACTTGGATCCTTATTTAGTTATCCAAGAACAAAAATCAATTTTATCTCATAAAATAGATAATTTGCATGTAATTTAAAAATCATCTATTGCCTTGTGATAACTGTGGTCAAATTGGTCATACAAGTTTCGAATGTAATTTTAATCTGAACGTGGGTGAATAAATAAAGTATGTTCAAAATCAAAGTCAATGTAATTCTTACTCGAACAAAAATAATAGATAGAATTATAGGCATAATTTATATAATAATAATAGTAATTTGAGATCCATTGATAATCAATCAAAAGGTTTTATTTTAATAATGATAGAATTTGTCAACTTACTAGTAATAAAATAATTTTTTGGGAGGAGGTTCCAGTAAATAGTATGAAAATGAAGATAACTACAAACCTTTATAAAGGATGGATCGATTGTTTAAGAATAAATCTTCATCTATACATAGTTTGGGGATTCAGTTTGGAAAATTAGCCAATGCTATTTCTTCTAGAGGTAAAGTAATTTTAACCAAGTAACATTAATGGAATTCCAAAGGAGAATGTTAATGCCATTACCCTCTGTAGTAGAAAATTGATAGATGATTTAGTTCCTTCGAGTATGAATACTAATCTGAATAATCAACCGATTCAACAACTAAGGGTTGAGGATGAGAATGCAGGTTTAAAAGATACAACTTCAAAAAGAAATCTCCATTATTCCACCTTTTCCAAATAGAATGAAGAAGAAGAATGATTATCAACAATTCTTCAACTTTATAATCAAGTTGAAGGGTTTGGAGGTAAATCTTTCGTTCGTTGTAGTTATTACTCGAATTCCTAGTTATGGGAAATTTAGCAAAGAACATTTATCAAAGACGAGAAGTTTGGATGGATTTTCTACTACTTCACTAATCGAGGATTGTAGAAAAATTATCACCACTACAATTCCTACCAAGCTTAAAGATCCAGGAAGTTTTACTATTCCATGGGTGTTGGAGAATATAAGATTTCATAAATATTTATATGATCATGGGGCTAGTACCAATCTTAAGCCATTATCTATTTTTCAAAAGTTGAAACTGAAAAGATGAAGTCAGAAGGACTAGGTTTTACAACTAGCAAATCAATATTGAACGTCCTTATGTATCATTGAAGATGTGTTGGTTAAATTTGATAAGTTCTTTTTTCCAATTGATTTCGTAGTTCTATACTTACGATGAGAAATGTCCAATCATTTTGTGATAACCTTTCATGCATATAGGCCAAGCATTAGTTGATGTATCAAAAGGAAAGATAAAACTAATGATAGGTGATGAAACAATAGAATTCAATATGGTTAAAATTGTTAAGTACCCAATGGATGAAGATGTGTGCATGAAGTTGGATTTAATAGATGCATGAATTAAAGAAGTAATGAAGATGAACTACGTCCATGATTCTTATGTTAAGAAAACTAGTTTTCCTTATCCATAAGGTAAGCTTTATCTTCATATATAAAAATATATATTAGTATAGTTTTAGTTTTTAAATATTTTATATTATTTTGTTTTTTTTTTAAAGATTTTAAAAATAGAAACTATTTTGGATTATATCATTTTTTAGCGATTGCGATTATATCTCGCGCTTGTGATTTTTCTCCTCTAAAATTTTTGTTTGCGATATTTAAAACTCATTATCACGACCTCAATTCATGCTCATGACGCAATGATTTTCATCAATTTTTGTTTCCAAATGAAAGATATAGAATTGTCAGTTTTTCTTTGTAATTACCAATAACGGCAAGTTTTTGGTCAATCATGATAATATCTCTGATTTTATCCGTTTTTAGCATTTCAACACATCTTTATGGCATTTATTCCTTTTCAAAAGTAAAAAAACTAATTTTTTGTTTATATAAGGAAGAAGCCTTTTCATTCTTTTACGCAAATTCTCTTTCCATTAAACTCTCTTTTTGAAAAATACACTTTTAATCTCTATGGTTCCTAAAAAGAAGTCTAACAAGGGCAAGAAGAAACTTGTCAAAATTCAAGAGCATTATGCACAAAAAGGGGATAAGTATATTTGAATCAAAGGAATTTCCTATACAAGGTAATCTTTTATTTGATCCCTTTGTCTACATTAATTTTGGGATATATGAAGAGGTGGAGGGGATGTTGAAGACAATTGAATTGGGGAAATTTAAGGACATGGTATATCCATTCCATAAGAATTGAGTTATTGAATTTCTTTCTATTTTTCATGTAATCAAAGATTTAATCAAACTATTTGAGTTTCAGCATGAAGGCAAAGATTATCAAGTGAACAATTAGATTTTTTATGAATGGTTTGGATTTATTGATAAAGAAGACGGTGATGAGATTTATAAAAGAAGAGAATGAAAGCATTTGACTGATTTGGATGTGTATGAACCTAATAGGCCATCAAACAAATTGATCAAGAGAAATTAAATCTTATACTTTCACAAGTATATTTTTCAAGGTGTTTTGAGACAACAAAAGTTTCAAGCAAGGATTTGTATTTGATAAATGGGACATTGGATAAGCATGTATTTGATATTTCAAATTTGATTTGGAAAACTTTAAATAAATATTTGAAACATAGGAAAACAAGTATTGGATGAGCCACAACTACATAATTTCACAATTGCAATGCCCAAATGCAACGATTCTGACTATTGCAACAACAAAAGACAACTGTTGAGACTAATGCAATGCCAAGATGCAACGATAGATGATAATGTAATACCTATTTCCAACAGTTGTCAATGATGTAACATTATTTGCAACGGCTGGTTCTATTTCTATGCTAAAATAGGCTATTGCAATGGGTATTATATTTTGTCTATTGTGACTATTGTAATGGTAAAGATATTACAGCAGTTTATAAATTTAATATATACCAATTTTTGAAGTAATTGCTTCCCCCTTGAATATTTTCAACAGTTATCGAACACTCTCGAAAAGACCTAATTCACCAAAATAAGTCGCAATCCTTATCTCTTCCCCTCTGAAAACCCTCACTCTGAACCCAACCTCTCTGTTCTCCTTCTCTAACTCTCCCTCTCTTCCAAAAACCTAAAATCACGAACTCTCTCTCTGTATTGATATTGAAAAAGCTAAAAATTATAGAATCTGCTTCAGTCCTACTGAAAAGAATTCAGGACCCTAGATGTGAGTTTCTTTTCCAAGTAGATGTAATCATTCAGCTTTTTTAATCTTCGTCAGATGGTCTTTTTTCTTGTTAAAAGATCTTCTCATGGTCGATCTTTTTATCTTTCTAAATTCAGTTTTAGGTGAAAGAGCTATATTTTGCAGCAATCTATACCTTAGGCTTTTGATTCCTTTAGTCGATGATGGTGCGTTGTGTCTTTAGATTTTGTATTTATAATATTCTTTGTTCTTATATATACTTGCGTTAAACCT
>CATIWQ010491179.1:0-19131 GCA_949673415.1 Euphorbia schlechtendalii
ATTTATTTATGAATATTTGTGATTTTTTAAGGAAATTGTCAAAGTGGTGATAAATCTTGAAAATGAGATGGACTGAGCAATTAAAAAGAGAGAGAATTTGATATTAAGTGGACTGTTTAGTGGAGCAAATCACATAAAAAATAGAGAGAAATTCGCAACGCTTGTTGTGACAACATATTGTGGGCATAACACAACTCACACGGCAACTGATTTAATAATGATGTGGCTTCAACAATTTTTTCTGGACATGGGTTTATTTAATTCTACTATTGCAGTTTCTAGCTACTCAACGATGTGGACGAAATTCACTACCACTTGCTCACTTAGTGGGCATGATGCAACAACTAGTTCATGGAAGATAATTGTAATTTATTATATTAATTTAGTATTTTTCAGTCTATTTAAGGAGGCTTTTGTTCTTTCTTTGGGAGTAGAAAAAAACATAGAATTTAACTAGTTTGTATTTTTTTTTTGTTCTCTTCAATCCAATTGAAGGCTAATTCAATTCTCGTTTCTTATTATTCGTGAAGTCTAAATTTACTTCATTTTTCTTTATCAATTTGCTATTTGTTTATTTCAGTTCCTAAAGCTTATATTTTGGCTCTTTTGATTGTTGAAAAAAGGTACCGTTGTTTCAATTGAAAGTTTTCAATGTTGACATACAGTGCAATTTGATCCATAATTGTCCTATCGATTTGTATAGTGTTAAATTAAGATTTTTCTATCTTAAGAAATAAACTATCTTACTTAAATGAGTCAAGCATCTTGACAAATTGGTTTGAATCGGGTTGTCCTATTTCTTAATGCAATTACCAAGTTAAAAGGAGGAACGTTTCTAAAGTACTATGGTTTTAGTTAGGGTCAATCATAGGGCATCTCATGATTGATTTAAAATTATGGGAGAATTGGTTATTTAGAAGCATCTTCGGTAACTATAATCGGTTTAGCAAATTTTGATTTAGAGCTATCTTTGAACCAAGGATTGAATGAAGGAACGAGATTGGATTATGTCTTTAATTGGATGTATTTTTACAATTATTTTTATTTGCAAAGTTTTCATTATTTCATTCTTATAAAAACTCTCAAACTCCCCATATTTTACTTTTCAGTTTTGCCATTCATCAAAAGGTTTTCAAAGTTTTAGCACTCCTCGTGGGATCGACCCTACTTCCACTATCATAAAATCTAAGCAAGAAATTATAATTTGGCGAATTCAACACTCGCCACTTGTATCCTTTCTAGCTACTATCTCCTTTATGAGATGGTATTTTCTGAGTACACGTCTGTTTCTCTGACGAGACCATGGTTCCTTTGCTTGAGCAACAGCCCCATTGTAATCACAATCAACCACTATTAGATTTATAATATTGGACACCACATCGTGATCACCAATAAATTCCTTAAGCCAGACAGCATGCTTAGCTGCTTTTGAAGCAGCTATATACTCAGATTCACTAGTTGAATTGGCATTCGTATCATGTTTGAAACATTCCAAACAACTACCCATCCATTTAACATAAAAACATAAACTGATTAGGACTTGTAATCATCTCTGTTAGATTGAAAACTCACATCAGTGTATCCGTTCACAGAGAGATCACCTTCTCTGTATACCAAAAACATATCCTTAGTCCTACATAAGTACTTAAGGATAGTTTTAACGGCCATCCAGTGCTTCTCACCTTGATCAGAATGAAATCTACTTGTGACACTCAACTCATGTGAGACATCAGGCCGAGTGCATATCATAGCATACATGATGGATCCTATCGCCAAATCATAGGGAATTCCATTCATGTGCAGTCTCTCTTCTTGTGTTCTCAGACACTTGGATTTAGAAAGGTTAATCCCGTGAGACATTAGGAGATAACCCTTTCTTGACTGCTCAAAGTTAAATCTAGCCAAAACCTTATCTATGTATGTACTTTGAGAAAGACCTGGCAGCAAACTAGATCTATCACGATAGATCTTTATACCTAGTATAAAAGCTACTTCTCCAAGGTCTTTCATGAAGAACTTCTTTGATTACATACAGTACAAGGAAAATAGTATCAACATACAGTAACATCAACATACAGTACAAGGAAAATAATTGCATTCCCACTAGCCTTCTTATATACATAGGGCTCATTAGCGTTTGACACAAAACCAATTTCTCGGATTGTCTCATCAAATTGAATATTCCAACTCCTTGATGCTTGCTTGAATCCATAAATGGACCTTTGCAACTTGCATACCATCTAGCCATCTAGGGATGTCAAACCTTTGGGTTGTATCATGTATACATCCCTATCCAAGTTCTCGTTAAGGAACACTATTTTCACATCCATCTACTAGATCTCATAATCGTTATGAGCAGCGATGGCAAGGAGTATTCTGATAGACTTCAACATGGATACTGGTGAAAAGGTCTCGTCATAGTCAATGCCTTCTTTTTTACAGTAACCTTTTATAACTAGCCTTGCTTTATAGGTAATTATATTACCGTCCATGTCAGTTTTCTTCTTGAAACCCATTTCCATCCTATGGGCTTAATCCCACTTAGAGCTTCAACCAAGTTCCAGACTTGATTTTTATACATGGAATCCACCTCTAACTTCGTGGCTGTAAACCATTTGTCAGACTCTAAACCTTCCATTGCCTCCTTATAAGTCTTGGGATCATCATCTTCCATAAGGAAAATATGCTTATCATTAGTGATGAAATAGCCATATTGCTCAGGAGCGATTGGAGCCCGACCTAACCTACTCAATGTCGATGTTATAATAGGTTATTATATGCTTCACTTTCTTATGTAACAAGTGTAAGAACAATTAGTTGATAGACTCCTTAGGATAACCTAAAAACAGACACCTGTTAAACTTAGAACCTAGCTTATCTGAACTTGTCCTCTTTACATAAGCGGGACATCCCCAAACTCTCAGGTGAGAAAGAGTTGGTTTCTTACCATACCATATTTTGTATGGTGTTTGATCAATAGATTTCGAGGGCACTCTGTTTAGAATATAAACTGCACTCTCAAGTGTATAACCCTAAAAGGATCTACTGAGTTCTACTTGGCTCATCATGGACCGAACCATATCAAGTATGGTTTGATTTCTCCTTTCTAACACTCCATTGTGTTGGGGTGTACAAGGAGGTTTCCATTAGGATAAATTACCACTATCCCTTAGATATTCTTGAAACTCTTGGCTTAAGTATTCATTTCCTTCATCAGATTGAAGGATCTTGATACTTTTCACAAGCTATTTCTCTACTTCAATTTTGAACTCTTTGAATCTCTCAAAACTTTCAGACTTGTACCTCATTAGGTACAAATAACCATATCATGAGTAATGATCAATAAAAATTATGAAGTAGACAAAACCCTCATGTGTCTTAACACTCATTGGACCACATACATCTGAATGTATTATTTCCAACGTACTAGTGACACTGACCCTTTCCTTTGAAAGGTTTCTTAGTCATCTTTCCCTTAAAACAAGGTTCGTATACCCCATAGGTTTCCCATTGCATTGGGCCCAAGTCACCACATTTGTGTAACTTAGTTCGGAGAGTCTCATTTATATAGCCTAGACGACAATTCCATAAGTGTGAGGATTTCTCATTATCTAACTTCAATTTCTTAACAATGTTCATATTTAGAATTTTAGTTTTAGTATCCAGAACATAAATGCCATCAACACATGTTCCACAACCATAAAGAACATTATCGCGTCGAATTTGATAATTATTATTAGAACATAAAATCTTAAATCCATCTGTTGCTAAATGCGCAACAAAAATGATATTCTTAGTAACAGCAAGAATATAATAATAATTGTTCAAAATTAAAACTAGGCCACTAGGAAAATGAAGGCTATATGTCCTTATAGTTGTTACATCAACCCATGCTACATTTCCAACTCTTAGTTCCATTTCCCTCTTTGAAATCCTCCTACTATTCCGCAACCCCTACACAAAAGTACAGATATGAGTACAACAACCAGTATCCAATACCCAGGTACACTCATAAGGAACTGTAGAGAAACTCTCGATCATGAACATACCTGAAGTTAATGCCTCACTTGGTTTCTTGTTCACTTGTTTAGAAATCTAAACCTTGTAATCCTTCTTCCAGTGGCTGGCCTTGCCACATCAGAAGCAGACATTTGCAGTTCCTTTCTTACTTTTCTTCTTCTTACTGATTTTCTTCTTGGCACTCAGACTCTTTCCAAAACGAGACCCACCCTTGGAAGGCTTGGTTTTCTCAACCAGTAGTAAAGCCTCTGGATCCTTTTAAATCTTAGGTAGTATATTTTCAGCGTGTTGACCAACTCGAGAAGTGTGACATCAATCTTGTTCATATAATAATTAGTCATAAATTGTGAATAAATATCTGTTAATGAAGTAAGAATCAGATCCACATGTAATTCGTGATCCATCACGAAACCTAGTCAAGTTAACTTCTTTATATAACCCAATAGTTTAAGAGCATGCTGAGGTGCTGAAGTGCCAGCCTGCATCTTCATTTTTTGATGTATCAAATCTCTCGGATCTGGCTTTCTCTGAGAAGAGCTCTCGAAGATGGAGAATCATGGTGTCTAAATCCATGATCTCATGCTGTTTTTTAAGCTTAGAATTCATAGTTGCCAACATTATGCATTTTTCCATTTCACAATCCTTTCTGTGCTTCTCCCATACCTCATGTTCATTGGCATCAGCATAAGGTTCATAAGGGAGGGGCTCATCCAAAACATAAACTATCCTTTCAGATTTAAGGACTGTCCTCACCGCCCTAAACCAATCAATAAATTTTTTACCATCTAGTTTATTGTCAAGAATCGAACGAAGGTTTATGTTTGGATTCATTGTTTAACCTAGATATAAGATAGAAATTGTTTGGACATTAGTATATGTACATGCATTTAATATAGGGTCTTTAATTAAACACATATTTTCTACTATTTTCATCGACATTTAAATAGCCTCTTCTATTTAAATTCGAGAATTTGGTCCAACCAATTTTCATTAGTAGGTAGCATCCATATCCATTCAACATGATCCCCGCTATAGCAAGTCAAGCCATAATAATACAACAATGGTTGGAACCCATCCATTTGCATCCCATGCAATTGTTAGTCTATTTGAGTTCTCTTTCTCGAGACATGAGTACCTACTTGTACGAATCCTGAAATATATTTCCAATCTGGCATTAGCTCCACTAACATGGACAACTAACCCATTTTGGTTAAAGCATTAACCCGATCTAGTCTCATGACCAAATACATGTTAAGGGAAAGCATGTTGTACATGTTCTTACATCCGTTAATAAGGTTCATATCATGACTTATGACAGGAAGACAATTTACCACCTTAATATTGTTGTAGGAATTTTATTAGTGGAAATGGTCTTGCCCTAGTCTAGGTCTTATACGATGGATATGATTATGATAATAATAATCCAAGCAATTTGGAATTATTAATCTAAGGGAACATGCTCAAGACTAGTACATCATAATGATTCCATTATGCCAAGACTCCACATAGCATGCAAAAACAAACAAGGTCCATTTTAAATTCTTGATCCTATGTCTATAAGTTTTAATTTAATAA
The DNA here is from genome assembly GCA_949673415.1 of Euphorbia schlechtendalii. Classification (NCBI taxonomy): domain Eukaryota; kingdom Viridiplantae; phylum Streptophyta; class Magnoliopsida; order Malpighiales; family Euphorbiaceae; genus Euphorbia; species Euphorbia schlechtendalii. The sequence goes on from CATIWQ010491179.1 coordinate 5,596, forward strand.
CTTAAACCAAATTTTGCAAAACCATATGCAAAATCTAATTCCCATACTAGAAATCAACTAAGTCATAAAAGTCTTTTGGGTATGCTTGAACCTAATACCGATGGAGATTTCCACGTAGGAGAGGCCCCCTTAAAGTGCATGAGAAGCCAAGTCCAATCCTTACCAAAATAATCATGAGCACTTCGATTCGTTGTACCATAGACAATATGATTTAATGATTTTGTTCTTTTAATCGAGTGAAGTACTAGATGATGCTCAATTTAAAGCATTTACACGTGTGGTAAAAACATTGTTAACCTATATGATAATCACCAAGACTAAGTTTGAGCAAAACCTTAATCCAGTTATCACTTCATTTTCTATAATAGGAATTGAAACTTAAGTCATGCATATCATACTTTTAATCAATTCATAGAAAATATCAATTTCAACATATTATCATCAATCATGCATAGCATAAAACAGGATCTGATACCACTGCAGGTTAATTAAGATAGTGATTGAACATGGAAACTTGCAAGGTGGAATTTCAAACCTTAAAATTAACCCTAAAGGATATCCTAAGCATGCCATGATTGATATAATCTAAGTTGAAATGTTCCATAGATGCTTACAGATGTATAAACCTTATTAAAAGATACCTAGCATCTAAGTCAAGAGCATTACTAGTTGATACGTGCCTTCCTTTGGTGTGGCTTTTCCTTAGAGTAATTCGATATCACTCTGTTAGCACTAGCTTTTAATCTAGGATAGCCTCTATGATTGATCCACATGGATCTTCACCGACTAAAACCTCCCGTTGAGGAAGAACCCATTGGTAGACAATAGCTGCTAAACAACTCGAAAACCAACCCGAAAATATTACTAAGAAGGCTCTCTTCAATTTTAATAAGCCTTCAAAAGAATTCTTGTGACATTGGAGAAACTCGTGGAGGATCTCCCAAAAAGCTCACGAAGAAAAGATGTCAAAACTCCAAAGGAAGGCTGAGTTAAAGTGAGAAATAAAGGAGCAAGAGGAGGCTATTTAGTGGGATAGGGAAAATGCTATCCACAATCGGGTCATCCACGTGGAGCCCTAGGCTTCGCGGGTTGATCCGCCCACAGCCCTCTTACACAGGCAGTGTATAGCCACACAAGGCAAGCCCTTACATGCTTGCCTTGTCACGCAAGCCCAACTTGCAGCCACAAATTTTGCTTGCGGGTAGTCGCGCAAGCCCCACCCGCAAACAACCTGTGTTTGCGGGGCCCACTCTCAAACGGGAAAAATCCCTTGCTACTCTCCATGCATTTTTCTCTAAAACTCCTCCTTTAATTTCTTCTAATTATTATTTCGTCCAACCAAATAATTTATCCAACAATTTTGACATCCTAAATAATTTCGATATAGACCAAGTATATGAGTTCTTTTCATAGTCTGGTAAAAGCCCCAAAGTGTGTGACCTCATAGGATCCTGAAATATAGATCCTCTAGAGGTTAACCTGAACTTGGCTTCCCATCTGGGAACCTGTAGGCTCAGTGTTCCAGATCGATATGGAATCTGATAACTCTAGATGATTAAATGGGCTTTCTAGCAAAGGCATATAATCCCCGATACTCGGAAGCTCACGTGCTTGTGACTTGATCCGGTTCTGCAATAGTAACCAATACAATACACTCCTTCCATTAGGTTAAGTACCATCTAGTTTATTGAGCTCGGATTAAGTGTCAGCTCAATTAATAGCCGTAGCTATCCTGGAATCAGACTTATTCATGAAGAACACCACTCGCTATATCAAGATTGACTAGAAACCCGTTCTATCAATATTATACTCTAATCAGAGGTTTATGAGTGTGTCTCTTCAACAAGAGGCTTTAAGGTACATGTCCCATTATATCACTGTATCAGGAGTGATGGATCCCATCTTAACTACTCAGCTTACCATTGAGTGATTTTCACTATACCCATAATCATTCGTATCATCCTAATCGCCAGGGTATGAATAAGTATGACCCAAAGTATGGCAACTCCTACACAAGGTAACCAATATCTCAGGTATGAGGATACTTATAATGCTACTAAAATAAGACAACGCATGGATATAGTTATTTTCGAGTGCCTGTCTTATAGCAGTCTCTAACAGATTACCCGAATACATTCATGTGTTAACTCAAGGTACCACCTTCAGCTTGTGAGATCAACTGCTTGGATCTAATCCAAGGATTAAGCCTAGACATGCTAGTTTGTTCACTTCATTGATGTCCAATCTCAATGAAATCATGACTAGGGATATTTAGACTAAGCATAGTAACACGTGTGTGCAATTCTCACATCACTATCCTCGCACTTTCATGCTATGATGTAGTCACGGACTTTGTCTTATCAATGCGCATATATACTATAACACATACATATGATACCAGCAAGATACATAAATTAAATAACATTGATAAATAATAAATATGCCTTTTATTATTATTATCATTATTATAATTAATCTGAAATCGGTTTGTACATTATGATTAATTAAGATATGTCACTCTAATTGCCTCCAGAGCATACATAATGTCTAACACATCTAGAGTTGGAGGATGAGCTGGATGTCAAGGAGATGCACGCCGATGTATGTGGCCTTGAGAGTCTTTTGACCCCATTTGATGCCCCCTATTGATTTTGAGTTGTTTGCTTACAGAAGCGGGATGTGGGTCTCCTCGATTAATAGAGATTATGCGACTTTTATGACACAGCTCCTACCTACATGCCCGTACAAGGTATGAGGTGATAATCCTCGAGATATATAAATTGTTATTCCTCCAAGTGACAGTAACAATAGAGATGACTTGGATGGTCCTCCTGATTTTAATGACGATGATACAAACATGGAGGATGCCTCGATACCTACTCTGCCTAGAATTTTACATAGTGACCCACCATTAGACCTAAATGTCTGAACCAGTCCAGTCTGGCGCAGCTCTAGTTCTCCTGGCCCCTTTAGACCCCCATGGTCTTGCCTTTTCGATGGTAAAAATCTGACTTCTCTTTTGTTTTATTTCATTTATTACTACTTACAGCTTTTTTATGCCCTTTGTGCTTATCTTGCAGACTCGCTAGAGCAAGAGACAAGCCCAGGTTATGGAGAAGAGGACTCTAAAGAGACGGCCAGTGGCTCGCGGTCAAGGGAGGGTAGTAAGAGAGAGAGTTTCTCCCAATCCTCCGGCCAAAGAGCTATCGACTATAGAGCCACTAGCAGTTAGGGAGCCCTTGGCCGGTTACATGTTGAATTGATTTGTTTGTAGTTGAACCGATTGGTTCAACCGGTCAACAACAAGTTCTTAACAAAACCATCTAGAACTAGATCGGATCAGCCATTGGTTCTAGTCGAACCCAATCTGATTGGCCGATCCAAGTTTCAAAATCATGAGTAAAAGTTGTTCACCCCCTCTAACCGAATATACTAAGTCAACAGGACCAACATCTTTGAAATAATAATCTTTCTAAAATAATATAGTTTGCTGGTCTCGACTTGGGTCTCTTAAAACATTGAACAATTTTGATAAGATAATAAGATAATGATGTTTTAAGAATTTCTTTATTAATATATGATCCCAATAATATTATAAATAAAATAATTCACCATAGTTATATATATATATATACACACACACACACATTATAATTTTGTAAAATACAATTTAATTGTTGTCTAACTGTTGTTAAAGTTTAAATCTTCTTGAAGCAAATCTATAATTTTCCGTATTACATCCAAAAGCTTAGTTGTATTGCATTCGAAGAATTATCTCTTTTCGAGTGCACGAGATCACTTTCATACCAGCCTAATGCTTTCCTTATTTCATCAGTCGTTTCTTTTGTAATACCTTTTAGAGGGGAAGACATTATTTGATATGTTTTTTATTTAATCTTTGTTTTGAAAACCTATCGGAAAAAGTTTGGGATAGATAAAAATTTCGGGGCGCTCATCCCAACTAGGTTGATGCAAGTCGCTTACCTACAAAACACCTACCCACTTTTTATTAGAAAAAAAGCACCACAAACTTGGGTCGTCCAAATAAAATTACAAAGTTTATGTACAAAGGGAACTAGCGTCTAATAAAATATCATTTGCAGAAAATGAAATATGTTTTTTCCTTGAAGAAAAACCAACATTGATGAATGCTAGCTTGAAATAGCTCTTGACCTCCACGGATTCCATTGAAGACAAAATCATTCCTTCGCTTCCAAGTGTTCCAAGCAATCGAAAACCATAAAGCCATGCCGAACTCCCTTTGCTTTCCCGTTTTGAAGAGGGATCTCTAAATCAATAAAAAATCATACACTCGACCTGGAATAACCAATGAGATACCAGCCCAATGGAGAGCTCTGTTCCATAATAACCAGCTTTCATGGTAGAAAAGTAACAGGTTGTCTATCGATTCGCTCTCATTAGAAAAAGGACAAGTAGAATCGGATAGTGATGCGCATCCACAACTAAGTAAGAATTCTTTAGTTGCGATTCTTCTATGAAGCAATAGTCAACCAAAGAAACTGATTCTCAGAAGCATGCATGTGTTCCAAATCAACCCAAATGAGACTTAAGGAATCAGCCAATTGTCATATCCATAAAACCCCACGCAAAAAGAGGCAACCATGTAGGCTCCTCTCGATCCTAGCTTCCAAAGGAAGCTATCGACATTTGTGGGGAAAAGTGGCTGAAATTCAACGGTGCTTAGGGAGTCAAAATCCATCATCGGAAAGAGGGAAGGGACTGATTCGAAAATCACTCTCTTAAGCTCCATAGCCCAGTCACGTTCATGTAGACGGAGGCGTCGATGCCACACCAGCCTCCCAAGATTCAAGTCTCCAAATAACTTAACACACATTTGTTCAACGCTACCCCGTTTCCAAATGCAAAACTGCCAAAAGTCTTCGAAAAGAAGGTTCAAAGGTCCTTTAGAAGTCCAATTGTATTGCCAAAATCGAGTAGAATTTCCGCTTCCTAAACAGACTCTATAATTGGCAATGAAAAAATTCTAGAAGGGCTATAAACGGCAGTAACTTCGCACCACATTGGACCATATCGGTGATAATTTTGACACGTCAAACTCCAAGATATCCTACCAAGAAGAGAAGCCATGCATCTTAGCACAAAAAACAACCCATAAAGACTCATCGTTCACATTCCTAAGGCTCCATAACCACTTACATAGCAAACTACAATTCACAAGTCTAAAATTACAAATAAATAACCTGCCAAGGTGTTTGGGTAAGGAGATGGTGTCCCAATTAACCTTGCAAATTCCACCAATATTTACATCACCTCGCTAAAGAAAATTTCGTATTAAAGACACCAATTTCTTATCAATTCCAATTGGGATATGAAACAATGATAATAAATAAATCGGGATAGAAGAGAGTAACAATTTAATGAGAATCACCATTCCCTCGAATGATAAACATTTACCTTTCCAATTTGCCAATCAGGACTGAAATTTTATAACTAAAGGTTCCCAATTTCTGCTACTAATATGTTTATAGCTTAGAGGAGCACCAAGGTAAGTTATGGGGAATTTCTCTATCTTGCAACCAAGCCTTGACGCATTCGCACGAACGCTTGAATCATCAACATTAATGCCAATCAAAGAACTCTTGTGGAAGTTGATCCTTAACTCGGAAATTAATTCAAAGCATTGAAGAATTTGAATAAAAGGCTGAATTAAAGACGCATCTACCGGTAACAAACAAATGGTATCATCCGCGAATTGCAAGATAGATACATACGGTAAACTATCATCAATCTTGAATCCCAGTAATAATCCTTCATGAATACTTACATCAAGAAGTTGTTTAAGCCCTTCCACGATGAACACAAAGATGAACATTGACATTGGATCCCCTTACTTGACTCCCCTATGGATATTTATTGGTGAACCGGGGCTACCGTTTAACAAAATTGAAGTGGTCGAGTTATGGAGACAACCACAAAGCCAAGAAATCCATTTGTTATCGAATCCCATTATAATCAAAACTACATCAGTGAATACCCATGAAATACAATCGAAAGCCTTATGGAATTCCAATTTGAATACAAAACAAGCACACTGACGTGATGGATAGAATGGATGATTTCGGATTCAAGAAATGAACATTCATGAATATTACGACCATTTACGAAGGTAAATTGATTCCCGGAGATAAGAGATGGCAAGACAACCTTGAGACGAGCTGATAATAACTTTGCAACCACTTTATAAGCCCCATGAATCAATGATATTGGTCTAAAATTTTGGAGAGAACAACTCCCCGGGATTTTTAGAATTAGAACCTTGGATGAAGCTTTAAGTGCTTTGGGGAGGAATTATGTCTCATGAAATCGGTTGAATAGAAGCACAAAGTCTCGTTTGAAAACATCCCAGGCACATTTATAAAAGAGATGATTAAAACCATCTGGGCCTGGAGATTTATTCCCATTACAAGCAGATAGAGAGTCCCAAATTTATCTTCAAGAAACGGTTTCAGCAAATCATGGTTTTAGGCTTCAGAAATTCGATTAAAACTCAGCTAAAGTAGTGAAAAGGGGACTGCCATCGGGGCTGCAAACAGGTTAGTGTAAAATGAATTATTCACTGCACTTGTCTCTTGTAAATTAAATGAGAGGGAGCTATTAATTTCAAGATAAGTAAGCCTATTATTCCTAAAGCGGGCTAACGCAATTTGATGGAAGAATTCGATGTTATTGTCCCCCAAAAGAGACCATTTAACTCAAGATTTCTGAAGTCTAATACTCTCAAGGTGCTGCCGTTTATATGCTAATTCAGAATTAGCCAAAACTAAGGCTGCCAAATCCGAGCTGTTGAGGGGCCGCATTACCGAGCTACTTGTCAAAGCAAGAACTTTAGATTCCAACTCCATAATGCCCTTGTTTAAGTTTCCAAAATGCAATGCATGCCAAGACTTAATTTCTTTACTCAATAACCCCAAATGAAAGGCAAAGTCTCTATTTCCATTTCTATTACAAATCATCTCCCATTTTTATCGAATAAATGGTAAAAAGTCACTTCTATCCCACCAATTGAGCGATCTAAATGGAATCGATTTCAGGGGTAGATGAGGCTTGCTTTGAAAAAGAATTGGGAGGTGGTCCGATAGTGAGGTGTCCAAAGTGCGAATAGTCAAATTCGGCCAATGGTCCAAAATGCTAATGAAGGTGAAACATACCCACTTGATCTTTCGTTATCGAACAAAACGTCATTCAAATCACTATAAATAATCACATTTTCATAGGCATTAATAATCGGTGATAATTCTAACCACATCAATCTCTTCTCATTCTAATCCGTAGAACCATAAAGAGCAACCACATAACAATCCAATGTAGGCGCGGTGAAATGAATAACAATCCAACGATCAAAAGAGTCAACTATAGATCCGTGTAATAAAATGGTATTCCAAGAAATATCAATTCCACCCAAGAGTCCTTGAGCGCTCACATGATACGAGTCAAAATTATTGTGACCCCATAATATATGGAACGTGTTATCCCCAAAGGCCTTGACTTTCGTTTCAATTAAATTCACAAAGTCTAAATTAAACTTCCAAGTATGCAACAATATAAATTGTTGCTTTGCATTAGTCGCTAGCCGCCCCCCCCCCCCCAACAATTCCAACACATAAAAGATAATGACATAATAGATAATAAAAATCCTTGAAATTAACCTCAATTTAAGCCTCTATGTGACCTTGAATTGCCTCTAATATCAATACCTTTGAACTTTCCTTAAAGAGCCCTAGTTTAAATCAGTCGAACCAAGTGAGATGAGCTTCACTTGGTGGTTGATTATGGCCCTCAATAAAAATCCTATTCATGTTTGCAATATCCGATTCCAATGAGCTAAAATATAACAATTTGGATTCTGGAATAGCTGATGATTCCGAGGCTTCTCAGTTTGATCTCACAATCAAGGATGGGATCGGGTTCTCTAAAGATGAGGGCCTCAAAATAGATCTCGACACATGGGAAGGGCTTCCTAACCTAGAGTCAATCTCGGTAGCCTGTGCGTTGGTGGCAGCACCAACAGAATTTGAAAAATCAACGGGGGAGCACACAAACCTACCATAATCCGAATCCTCTTTTGAGGTCAAGCTTTTCGAATCGTACTCAATGCAATTCCGACAGGCCGTGAGTTGCCTAACAATAACCCTTATGTCTACATAAAGACCCTCAACCATAGCCTTAATTCGCTTTTGTTTAATACCAAACGGAACACTCATAATGCACGAGACCACATCATGCCCGTTCTGGCCTATCAAAATTGAAATCGATGGAGATAATAGTCTCCATAACTGCAGCCACATCCTTCACGAAGCTCTCGGTCATGATAGTAGGTGGTATACTGAAAAAATCAACATTTTATAATCGATCAATAGGGATGATATCTGAAGAGAACGTATGAACCTCAAAAAATAAGTCCATGAGTGACATCCAATTGCCCTTTAGAAAACCAGCCAAAGCATCATCAGAGTGAAATGAGATGACAACCAAATCTCTACATGTTGGGGTAATAAACTTTATTGCAAAGTTACAATTGTGAACAATTGAAAAAATGTCCAGGATGAGGCTTGGATTCCGCAGCTTGGCAAAATAGGAGAAACTAAACCATTTGGCCTTCTCTATAACCCTCCAATTACAATGGCGTTCAGTCAATAAAGTGCCTCGTGAAGTGGAATCGAACCCTCTAAAGAAAGAAATCCAAAACATCTATTCTTAGTGTTCCTCTTTAATGCAACATACACTCTACCAATGACACCAAACTTCAAGAAGATCACTCTCATAGCGTTCTTGTCATGGGAAGTTGGGAAATGTTCAAAATATATTTGGGTGATAGTGGGGGAAGGCATAGGCTGGGCAGCGGGTTTGGGATCAGTTTTGCTAGTTTGGGGCTGAAATTATGGGGCGTACAGTTGGGGTGAGACTAGGATGTTGGTGGTCGGTGTTTTTCTGGCGAGGTTTTAGTGGTTGGAGGTAAACTGGCGGCTAGGGTTGGGGTTAACCATATTATGCTTAAATAATTTCTATAAAAATTCAATTAATCATATCAAGGTTTGTACATCAAAATTTATTGATATGCTTTGAATTTGTACATAATATTCACTAAATTAAGTATAATACATGAAATAGTACAATTCATTGTATTTGAATTTATATAAATAAAATTTAAGTACGTTGATATCATAAAATCTTTAAAAATTAAAAATTATTATTTATCGATAAATAAATTGATAAAATTGTTGGATGCAAACCATATTAATGTTTTATTGTATATTAAAATCATTAAAACAAATAATAAATGTACAATCCTAACACCCCTCTTTTGACATTCACTACTGTATTTTCATCTCTTTCTTGTTCCTATTTAAGTTTCTCCACTCCCATTGTCGTATGGTACTCAAGTTTGTTGATCCAAGTCCTTCGTGTTCTTCAGTGGGCCTTTCTTGCAAAGAAGTCTTCGGTCGGATGTCCGGCGAAGAGCCTTTGATGCTTAAGTTAGTAATAAGGGAGATACAGGGTGGTTGAGTAATAATAAATGAAATCTTTTGTGTACTTGAAATATGGGAGAATGTTGGTAATTATAGTGGTCTCGGCAATGATGGCTAAGTGGGCCCCACAAGTGCAGCTGTGGGATGTAGCAGGTCGCCGAGTGTCTTGTCACGTCATCGAGGCATTTATTGTGTCATGTTGACTACACTTGCCATTAATGTGCTTGTATAGTAGGTAAGGATTCGATGTGTGCTATGATAGTGTGGGCCACGCCAAAGTTACTTTCGAAATACATGGCGGTTGATACCGGGAGTCCCCCTCAAGTGCTTGAGGCTCTTTTAAGGCCGATGCGCCTGTAAGCCTCGTTAGCCTAGCACGTAGATGGCGGTGGAGCAACGTGACTCCTACACATCTATGTTGATTAAATAGCCGCCCATTATTACCTTATTCAAATTTCAAATTTATAATTGTCTCGTAATTCCTATAAATTCCCATTTTTCCTTTTATGGAGAACTCTTGCTTCTCTCTCTCTCTCTTTTACATAACAATTTTCGGTAATCTCCTTCTACAACTTCAATGTTTTCTGGCTTGCACTTCTTTTCCAGTAAGCTTCTCTTATTTGTCTCTCTCATTTTTAATCCTCCATTTGTCATCATTTTTATTTTTGCGAAAATAACTTTTACATCATATTAAGTGAATCGATGGTTTCTCGCGCTCTTAATCCAATATCGCACCGCCATAGCCAAGAAGAAATATATCGTAATTCTTCATATCCCGGCGGTTCCTGGGGCGGATGTTCTTTAGGTTATTTTGTTGTGCCCCGGACAACTATGGATTACCTTGGCCAAGATGTCCCGAAATCTAGGCTTCAAATTAACTAGATAAGTTTTTTAGAGTTCTTTAGGCCGAAGACCAAGCATCCGGGGGCGCTAGTGTACTAGGGAAGCATAAGGGAGCAAACCCCTAAACCGGCTAGCAAACAATCTCATGTTAGGGATTTCAATGATAAATGGTTCTGGATATACCCCAAGAGTCAATTATCCCCAAAGTGCTATCAGCCCCCTTCGTGAAGGGAAGTTTCCATTCCACACTACCTCGAACCTTAATGCTTCAGATCTATCTACTTGGAGGACCCCAATAGATCTCAACATCGAACTTTGTCATGAAGCGGTGCTTATCCAGGAAATTAGGCCAGAAATATATTCTTTGTTAGATTGATGGGTTAATCTACTAAACGAAAAAGAACGAGATTGTGTATAACAACTTAACGGCTCAATCTGGTGAGGATCTTCAAATGTTTTATTGTTTTATTTTTTTGCATTAGGTATGGCTAGGACTAAATGGGAACCTATTATTACTCCTATAGTGTTTGTTGCAAGGACGCAAGCCTCGAGGGAAGGGACACCTTTGGCGTGTTGGGGCCTAAAGTCATGGTTCCCGCAACTCATCTTATTAAAGCAGCAATACCCACAACTCATCTTACCGAAGGGGCACCAGAGGCAATGATCAAGGTGGAGGGTTCATATTCGGGTAACTTAGCCCAGCAGCTACTAGATGAGGGAATCCTCGACCCAATTGTCCGAGAATAAAAGAATCCTTTTGAAGAGGATTTAATAATGTATGATATGCCTCATTCAAAGGTGGCTAATGAGGATAAAGAGAAGCTGGTCATGGAGCCATCGATGTCCTTGACTACTCTGGTACCCTCTAAAGGCGGCATTGTGATCGAGGAAAGGCATTCGAAGAGGAAGAGGGTTGCCAAAGATACTATCACTACCACAACTGGTAAAGGGACAGTGCAATTCTTGGAGGAGGAGAAGATGCAATAGGAAAAGCATGACCCCCCACTAGTGAGTTGCACGTATTTGCCATTTTCTTTTATTTAGTTTTTTCATTCTTTGTTGCACTTATGTGTTGTATTGCGACAACAGATGTGGCATAAACTATATGGTGAAGATGTCACCTTAAACTTGGTAGAGAGTATTGATTAATTGGGTCGCTTTATAGAGCTTCCTAGTGAAAACACTACGTATAAGGACATTGGCCTTGCTGAAGTTGGACTATATGCTAAGCATCAATCAACTCTAGTAAGCCTAGTAATTAACTTAGTACTATTCTTTCAATTCCCTCAAATTATAATCTTATCACTTCAGTTACAAGATTTTATCACTACCCACTGAATGGCACAAGCCCTAATTGCGTCCTAAGAGGAGCTTGAGAGGGTCTACTCTACCTCCTGTGGGAGTGCCCAAAAGTTGAAGGAGTTGGAGAGGGAAAGTGACCTCTTTGCCAAGATGGAGGCCATGTAATGTAAGATTACAAGTTTAGGGAAGTAGAAGGAAGAGGTGTTAAACATGATGTATGCCCTAGTGGTAATTAGGGCGATATATCTTTATTAGTCACTAATGTATAAACAGTTTAAAATTATTATTTATCAATAATAAGGCACCTTTGTTATATATCAATCATTATTTATAGATTATGTATCTTACATATATATATATATATATATATATATATATATATATATATATATATATATATATATATATATGTTATTAAGTATGTGAATATAATTTTTATATAATAAGACAAAGTCCATGACTATTTCATAGCATGAAAGTGCAAGAACATAGTGGGAGTTATGTGGAGTGAGAACTGCACACACGTGTTACTATGAAATGTCTAAATATCCCTAGTCATAGTTTCATTGAATCTGGACATCAATGAAGTAGACAGACTAGCATGTGTAGGCTTACTCTTTGAAATTTAAACAAGCAGTCGATCTAATGAGCTAAAGGTGGTACCTTGAGTTAACACATGAATGTATTCAAGTAATATATTGGAGACAGTTATAAGAAAGACACTCAGAATATTAACTATATCCATCTGTTGGAGTCATATCTTATTGCAACAATAGTATGAGTATCCTCAAACCTGAGATACTAGTTACCTTGTGCATTAGTTACTATATTTTGGGTCACACTTATTCATACCCTACTGATCAAGATGATATGAGTGATTGCATCTATAGTGATTATCGTTCATTAGTACGTCGAGTAATCAAGAAGGGATCCATCACTCCTGATATAGTGATATAGTGGGAGTTGTACCTTAAGACCTCTTGTTGAAGAGACACACTCATAAACCTCTAATCAGAGAATGAGATTGATAGTACGGGTTTCTAGTCAATCTTAGTACAAAAAGGCGAGTGATGATATTAGTTTGGAACAGTGAACCTAAAGGTTCCTAGATGGGAAGCCAAGTTTAGGTTAACCTCTAGTGGCTCTATACTTCAGGAACTTATGAGTTCACACACATTTGGCCTTCACCGGACTGAATAAAGAACTTATAGATGAGGTCTATATCGAGAATAAAAGGGAGAGTCAAACTCATTTTGGATGGACCAATTTTGGTCGAACTAGTACACTAAGAAAAGAAGGGGAAAGGGTTTAAAACAAATGAGAATGCCATGAGTGGGCCTTGCGAGAAATCTCGCAAGGGCCCGTGAGGCAAGCTTGCATGAGTGCTAAAAGCACTCGTGGGCTTTTAGGCTTGCAAGGGCTGCTTGGCAGTGCTTGCGAGAAAGCCCGCAAGCTGGCCTCGCAAGCACTAGGGTGTTTGGAGAAGTCCGTGGGGATTTCCGCATGCTGGCTTGCAAGAAATCTTGCAAGCCATCACTATAAGCGGGCTTGCAAGGTTTCTTGCAAAGCCCACATGCAAGTAAGGCAAGCCCATGTGAGGCTTGCCTTGCGTGGCAATCTGCTCCGTGAGAATCTTGTGGAGCAAACCGCGTGGGCTTGCAAGGCCGCGTGGGATTGGTAGCATCAATCCCACATCGTTATTAGGGGAGCATGTCATGATTGATATAATCTCAATTGAAATGTTCCATAGATGCTTATAGGTTTATAAAACCTATTAAAAGAAACCAGGAATCTAAGATTAGAACATTACCAGTTGATGCATGTTTTCTCCTTTGGTGCGGTAATCCCTTAGAGAAATCAGACAAAACTCCATTGGCACAAG
>CATIWQ010491216.1:0-11239 GCA_949673415.1 Euphorbia schlechtendalii
ATATTCGCAAAGAATAGCATCCTAGCGGAGGTTCTGTACGGGCCGAGACCGAATTCAAAGCAGACGCAGGAATTGCGGGAATTGACGACTCCCATTAAAGAGTGGATACGGTTTGATCAACTTTAGCTTTCACTTGCATACGTTACAACTTTGCTTTGCTTTCTACTTATACTTTTTATTTCGAAGTTTATGATATGTCTATGTGTCATAATGCGTATATCGTGTTAAGTCTTTTACGTTAATCAGGTTATATGCGCTTGAGTTAATTTTAAGAGTAGTTTCGAGGTTAACAATATCGTGTATAATCATTAGATCTGTGATATAACGCTATTTAGTGAGCCAACATTTTTGGAATGGTAACTAGCTAAATATGGCTATGTGAGAGCGACCCGTACTAAGCATAGTATTGATGTTGTCCAGGTTTATATAATTGTCTTAATTCGTTTGCTCTAGACTTAGAAAAGTCATTTCATGTGTTGCTCTGCAGTGAATAATTGAATATTTAAGTGTCTAGAACCGAGTATGTTAAATTAATCTAGTGTGTCGTAACACCTTTGATGATTTTCCATATTTTCTTTGCCATACTTATTCGTAGGGAATATCTTTATACTTTTTATCTTTTCTAATCTTTCATACATTTGTCTATCCATCCATCATTCCAACTAAAATCCAAAAATATTTTATTTTCTTTATTCTATTTTCCCTTGTTGATATTTAGAGCTAGTCCTTCCCTATGTGATCGATATCTTTTAAAACTACATCGCAACTGTATACTTGCAGTTATCATCATTTTTCTATTTGATAGGAGGTATTGACAACACCTATACTTTATGTGAACAAGTTTTTGGCACAATTGATATATAGCCGAATCTTGTGTACAAACTATTAAACTTATCAGTAGAAAAGTGGCGAACACTTATCAAATAGAAAAATGATAATAACTTCAAGTATACAGTTGCAATGTAGTTTTAAAAGATATCGAACCCACAGGGAAGGAACCAAGTCTAAGGATTAAATAGAGAAGAAAATAAAATAAAATAAAGAGATGTAAGGTTTAGGAAAAGAGGATTAGAATGGAAAATAAGTAAATATAGATATGTAAGATTAGAGAATCTAAATATATGGACTTTTTCATACGAAATAAGGATATCAGAGAAAACATGCAAGTTCAACGAAGATACTACAATTCACTAGACTATCTAACAGACTCGATTCAGAATACTCAGTTGTTCAATTACTCACCGTAGAGCAATACATGAAATGACTTTTCTAAGTCCAGCGCAAATGAATTAAGACAATTATATAAACCTGGACAACGTCAATACTATGCTTAGTACGGGTCACTCTCACATAGCCATATTTAGCAAGTTACCATTCCAAAAATGTTGGCTCACTAAACAGCGTTATATCACAGATCCAATGATTATACACGATATCATTAACCTCGAAACTACTCTTAAAATTAACTCCAACGCATATAACTTGATTAATATAAAAGACTTAACATGAAATACACATTATGACACATAGACATATCATAAACTTTGAAATAGAAAGTATAAGTAGATAGCAAAGCAAAGTTGTAAGGTATGCAAGTGAAAGCTAAAGTTGATCAAACCGTATCCACCCTTTAATGGGAGTCATCAATTCCAGCAATTCCTACATCTACCTTGAATTCGGTCTCGACCCGTATAGAACCTCCGCTAGGATGCTATTCTTTGCGAATATCGAACAAACGAATATTGAAGAACGAAATGTTTTACTAATAAGTGATTTGCAAGTACACTTATACAACAATCGCTCGAGAATATAGATAAATCTAGTGATCGAAATAAGGATTCGAATCACGTAAACATTTTCTCACTAACGCTTATGAATGTAGCGAACTCTCTATCTACACACTATATCTCTCACTTAATTCTAATTACTACTCTCTCCTTTGGTGGTGCACACAAAATTTGTGAGGTTTGGAGCCCTATTTATAGAGTTCGAAGGGTTGCGTCTATCCAAACGAGGAGTCGTGTCCATTGGTGAAAGATTGCATCTCTCCAATGTGATTGGTTGAGAGGCTTTGATCTAATCCACAACGGATAGGCACCTTTTCATGATTGGTTGATTCCTAATAAGTATCTTTTCGTTGGTAGTTGATGGTGGTTGATGGTAGTTGATGGCGGTTGATCATACTTATCTATCGGTTGGTAGTTAAGAAGATAAAACTAGAAAACCGTCCAAGTCACGACCATGATCCTAATCCAAATCTTTAAGTTCCACGCATCTTTTTGCACCTTTTTCACTCTTTTTTTATAGAATTCCACTTTAGATCATTTTTCTCCCAAGATTTACCTAGTATCTCCATTTGCATTAAAAACAACTACATACCACGTGAAATCTTTTATATGAAGTATAAAAATGACTTAAACTATAGTGTTTAGTGTGTAAAATTATAATGATAATAAGTGTAATTATACACTTATCACTCCTATGTGGAAGCCGTATGGAAGGCCTCACAAAAAGTTTCACGGTGCATGTTTAAACACGTACCAAGGGATGAAAACCATATGGCAGATGCACTTGCTACACTAGCATCAATGAGGGAATGCCCCCTGACCCAGCCAATGAAGCCAGTTGTACTACAAATAACCAACTAACCCTTATACTATCGTCTAGTAGAGTCAAAGGATGAGCAAGCCACTAGTAGTTGGTTCTTCGATATCATCAAATTTGTGCAAATCGAGGAATAACCAGAAGGCGTGGCAGACTCGGAGAGATTTCATTACGGCAGTTAGCGGTGCAATTCTGATTATTAGATGGGTATCTATTCAAACGAACACTGGAAGGGCTATTATTGAGATGTCTTACTGAATAAGAGGCACTTATAATCATAAGGCGAATGCATACAGGAGACTATGGGCCAATCATAATTGGATTGACACTTTTTAAGAAAATAAAGTGCCAAGGTTATACTGGAAAATAATGGTCTCAAACTGCGTAGCTGAAGTGCAAATATTCCATGAGTGCCAAATTTACGGGGATATCAATCATCTACCTCCATCCGAGCTCCATAGCTTATCCACTCTTTGTCCATTCTTAACGTGGTGCATTGAAATCATTAATGAAATTCGACCGAGCTTGACTAATGGACATTGCATCATCGTAGTAGTAGTCGACTACTTTTCAAAATGGGTAGAGGTTTAATCTTACACTAATATCACCGTTAAGAAGATGGCCAAGTTCATAGAAAAGCATATCTTCGCCCGATATAGTATCTCGCATCACATCGTATCGGATAATGGGGTTCAATTCCAAAGAGCTACATTAGACCTAATGGAGAAATACGGGATCGAGCACCGTCGATCTTCACCATACAGATGACAAGCCAATGGGGCAGTAGAGGCGGCCAACAAATTGATTGAGAAAATTTTAAGAAAAATGGTTGTTACCTATAGGGATTGGGCTTACAAGTTGTCGTTCGCAGTATGGGTATACAAAACCAGCATCAAAACTCCCACTAATCAAACCCCTTTCTCGTTGTCGTTCTGCCAGTTGAAATGGATGTAAAATCACTCCGGGTGGCCTTAGAGGCAAGACTAGAGGAGTTAGATTGGGCAAGGGCCAGAATTGAATAGCTAAACATGATAGATGAGCAATGTCTAAAGGTAATGGATCATTTGCAAATGTACCAACAATGCATGGCTAGGGCATACAATAACCGAGTTAAATTCAGAAGCTAACCATTGAAGGTGGGAGACCTGGTTTTGAAGCAAATGAGACCCTCAAATGTGGATGTCCGGGGAATGTTTCACCCAAACTAGGAAGGTCCTTATGTCATATAGAAAATTTTAAGTAAAGTAGCCGCCAAGATCATGGACATGGATGGAAATGAGTTTATCAATCTGGTTAATCAAGATAAGCTCAAGCGCTACCACGTTTTAAACTAAAAGAAATAAATCAACAAAAGCAGTACACCAAAAAAGATAGAAAAAATAGTCTGCTAGGTGGCACTTGGATACCTAGGCAACAATTAGGACCATTCTTGTATAAAAATTAGAAGAGCCCGTTGAGTTGAAAACCCGTGAAGGGCGGCTCAGGTAAAAATTAGGGCACTATGAGGAATATAGGAAACGCGAGTTAGAAAACCTATTCTAGGCTAGTTGGTGACACGATTCAAATCATTGGAAAACTTGTACCCTTTTTAAAATAATTTAATGAAATGTGTTATATTTGTAAAATATTTATGTCTATGTTATATGGACGTGTGCATACCAAATATCACAAGTAAATAAAAAAATTTCGATGAAATCTCATAAGGTCGAAAGCAATTCAAACAAACCAAACACAAAGATTAGAAAATAAATGTCAAAGTCTGTGGCAAATAGATATGGATCTAAGGGTGCCAATCACTCCACCGAGCATGCTTCCTGGAAGTTTGAGGAAGGGGGTCTAAAACATCTTCATCCCTCTCCACCTAGTAGGATACTCTAAGATGCTGATCAACATCTGGAAGACTCTTGATCTCGCCTAGCCACCCATTATAGAACTCGTCATTGTCATTAGTCTCTAGGGAGTTGTGATCCAGCATAACAACTATAGCGCACACCCAAAGCCTTCGTATAGTGTCTGGTGTGTCAAGACCAAAGTTGTGGAATCAGGTAGAACATAGAAGTTTTGGAACTCGTAGTTGAAGCCCGTACTACCTACAAGAGGTAAAGTCGAATAGGCCCATCAGCAGTATGCCAGAGTCATGAATGTTTGTAACCATAAATGGAATCTCCAACAAAGAGCTAAGCCAGCGGACCTCGTAAGCTTGATAAAGTCCTAGAATCTCAATCCAAGCCTCTTCACTCAACGAGCAATGGTCCTTCCTAATGAAACCCCTAGGACCATAATGCGAAGGAAAATACCGAGCCTTCCCCAAGCGAGGATCGACGGTCAAGTGAAGCTTCTCCAGCAACCACACCTACGTGAATTTTGTTTAAATAAGTGGTGAAAATCACAAAGAAAAAGAGTTGAAAAGGAAAATTACTGCAAGCAAGGCAAAATGGTCAACCACTAAGTCCGTGTTCACAGAAGCAGCATTCAGATGAATTAAACTCTCTGCTAAGGCTAAAGTCACAGGAGATAGACCTATAGAAAGTAGATTAATGACAGACAGCAAGAAGAATGGGGCAACTGCTCCAGTCCCATAAACAAACTCCACCAAAAGAAGTAGGGCCACCATAGAGGGCCACACTAGATGAGAGCTGGGTGTAGTCTCACAGTAGACAAGAATAACATCGACTCGAAAGCCTCCAATGTTAGGAGAAGTTGATAGAAAGAACCTGTTGGACTCCTAGTTTCAAAAACCTCGTAGCTTGTCCTCGCCCCCGAGCTGAAAGGAAGGGAATGCAAAAGACAGCCTCACTGAGAATAACAGGGTCGGGTTCTCCAGTAAAGGAATCCCCAAGATAGCATGATATTCCTCGACCAAGGGGTAAATCTCAAAAAGAAAGAAAATAAAATTAAAGCAAAATAAGAGCCCATAAGTGAGCGTCACCTATTTATTATCTCCACCCACCGAATCTCGACACGCTATAGTAGATATCTCAAAATCCTAGGGACATAGACTCCCTAAAGCACCATTAGCTGGACCAGATGCAGGAGGAGGCTGTGCGATATGAAGAAAGCCGGTGTCCCAATCAGGGGCAAGTAACAACCTAGCATTTGGCTTGTAAAGTAGTGAATCGAGGTCAAATGCAAGAGAGTGGGCAAAACCTAAGATAGTAACTTGCTCATCTTCTCGAGCCCGATCGATTGTGGCATTCCTCTACAAAAACTCCTGATGTTGGGCCTCCAAACTCTGATAGTGAGTGTATAGGCTCTGATAGCGAGTGTCCAGACTCTAGTAGTGAGCACCCAACTCTTGGTGACTAGTATCTAAGCCGTGATAATGGGAATCCAGGTCTTGGAGATGAATATCCAATGCGTGGAAATAACCGTCAAGCTCCTGGTAGCACTGCTCGTACTCACCACCCCTCACCACCATCACTTCCAATCATATAAACATACAACGAAATTCATAACCATATACATAAAAACATAACATTTCATGCTTACATTCAAAGTCAAGCATAAAACAGATTGGGAAAAGGAACATACGCGTGTAACTCCATTTTACAGATACATCAAATCCTTGAATGAAAGGGAATGTATAACCACTCGATCCATCTCCTCACGTGCAACATGAAAAAAGAATAAAAAAATGTCAAACACCACCAAAATTGCTACACTAATGTTGAATACAAGGTGTTTAATCAAAGACTAACATGAGTGGCGTCAGAAGGATCATATGCCAATGTGTGGTAGTTCTGCAGGAGAGGCACCTATCTCTCTGTCCCCGTAAAACCCATCAAACAAAAAGATGAGTCAAGAGGAATAGCGAACCTCCCCTCAATGACGCTGGAAGAAGACATGCTCACATCCCTGGTCGAAGCATTAAAATCGGGAACACGGGCCCTCTGTGGGAGACTTCCTACAAGGATAGACAAATGATCAGAAACAAGGTCAATATAAAAAAAATAATCAACAAAGTTCTCATATCTGATAGCCTACACCGGTGCCACTGGTACCAACGCCAAAACCGTCAACTCCCTGACTCCCTAATCATGTTGGAGGTCGCGCTACCTCGGGCTGGGTCGGTGGATAAAGTGGGAGTAGCCTCTCCTGAATGAAATCCTCGTAATCACCTGGCCGACCAAAAAGCATCATGCCGTACTCATTGAAGAAAAGTTACCTCTCCTTAGGGTCGGTGATCACTAAGTGCGCCCAGAATAGTCCGATGGATGGTGTAGGAGGGATGTGTCTCTCTACCACTGGTTTGGTTCGCAAGATCTGGATAAGCTAGCCCAGGTACAATTCATGGGTCCTGGATCCCTCCAAAATAAAAAGACATTGGTCCACCTCCCACTGGATCTCCTTCGCCATATTATAGTGAGGTAGCCCCCTCCAAGGGTTGTGGTCCACCTAAAGAACATCAAAGTCAAAGTAGGTTAAGTTTCGGGCAAAAGAAGAATGTAGTCCTATCTACCAAAACAAAGATCCTCACTTGTTCGAGTGTCAGATGATAGAGATACTTATAATATCTTTTGAAATCCAATATGTCTCCCTCGAAAGATGAACAAATCCAGGCCATGCAAGGGGTGTCATCAAGAGTATCGACAAATCGTGGGGGGGGGGGAAGGAAATCGTAAATGAAAGCCCATGCTTGCAAGATTAAAATGTCAGCTAAGATTAATAAAAAGAAAAATAACCGATATTCACAAATCCCAAAATGAACAAACGCTACTTGGAGAACCATGGAGCAGCACTGCAATGACCTCAAGTGAGCTCTCGTGACCAAATCAAGAGCAAAATATACCTGAGCTAATATCGCTCGGGGCCAGTTAAGGCCATTGACGCGATATGTCACGGCCTGTTTACTAAGATCATCATATATTATTAATGCATGCATTCCAGCGGAAATCTTCGTCCGTAAGGATTTCTTCAATTTAATCAACTTCCGTAGTTGTTGTAAGCCATTTATAGATCTTGACTCAAAGATGATTAGAATAAAAGTTGAGCAACTGCTCTGATACCACTTGTTGGTCCTTAGACGGCTCGTAAACAACCGCAGAGGTGGGTGAATGTGAATCTTGGTTACTTTTAAGATTTACAAAATTCTATTTTGCCAAGTTAAGTTTTTATATGCGTGCTGAGCATGAGTGCTGAGTTGTGATATAAAAACTGTATAAACTACTCATCTTTGCTAGTAAAGTTTATCTACAATCTCTTTCTTAGAACTCTACTCAGCACGGATTGGTTTTTCGAGCAAAACAAAAAACAAAGAGAGATGATGAATGAGTGAGACATTGTAAAATCTAAAAGCACAAGTTCAAATTTTGAACACTTGAATTTTATCCTGGTTCGGCCCCGAGCCTACCTCTAGTCACCGGATACCTTTTCCAAGCATTAACCCACTAGTGTTCATTCCTTACTTAGGCAGAGCAGCCATTACAACGGGTAGGCACACTTTTACAGAATGTACCTTCCTTTCTAACTACCACTCAACTTAGTTTGGGTACCCTTCCCAAACTGACACTCAGACTGAATAAAAAGATTGCGAACTAAATTCAACTTATAGAAAGGTTGAATCGTTATAATGATATATCTAAGTAATTTCTCTTTATTACAAACATATTTTGAATTGATGTTTGTTGATTGATTGAGTTTGGAATTTCTTGAAGCTGGGAGTAATTTCGTAGAGATTCAACTCTAAAAGAAATTCGGGGTGATTCACAAGGTTTGAACATCTACTTCTGTCTTCTATTTATACTTGAAGCTTTTCGAAGTAGCCGTTGCAAACTTTTTGAGGTCGTTGAACTTCAATTTCTCTTCTCCTCATATCTTTCAAATCTTCCCTTTGGAGACAGATTCCAAGACATTTAGAGATAGAAATTTGAATGTTGAGGCATGATAAAATTCTGTTGACAAAATCTCGTTTTATCTTCAAACAATTCATTTTAGAGAGGCCCACGAGAATGCTACGTGGAATCTTCATATTGATTGAATTGCTGACATTTGCAGAGACGCGCGTAGACACAGAATAACGACGCATGTCAGATGATTCCTTTTGCTTTTGGACTTTAGTGAGGGAATCCCGACATTTCGTACTGACACCTTTTGTATTGTAAGGACCACTGGAAATCTTCCTTAATTTCAGCGCTATTCAACGTGAGGAACAATTAAAGAATATTCCATCTCTCACAGAATTTGTTAGTAACACGTGTGTCTTTTAATTTCTTAGTGTAAAAGGAAATAACTTTTAATTAATAAAAGCTAACTCAGTATAGCTAGTTGATACATTTCTAAACTACGTAGCACTCAGCATAGACTCAGCTTTTCCTACATTAAGCCGTAACTTAATTACTTACTCAACAAAACTAAGTTGTTTTCCCTTAAACAAACTCAAGTCATCTTCATTAATTAAGAGTATACTTAGTGCTAATAACGCTCAATTTCAACATGCGTTCAATTTTTGCACTAACATTAAACTTGTAAATACCTAACACTCACAATAACCTTGGACAAATGTTAGTAAAGTATAAGAAATGATATTGTATAACTAACAAAATATCAAGAAAAATTTTCAAATTCTTCGATTTTTTATTTTATTTAATTTTTTTTGGATTTTACATGATTTTTACAAATCTCCCCCCTCACTAAAGAACACAATGTCCTCACTATGAGACATAAAAATCAAAGTTAAGAACTAAAACTAGTCTAAAAATGTTGAAAAAGATAAAGTAAAGAAAAGAATAAACCCGATCATTGTGAAGGAGAACTTGGTGGACTATGAGTGAATTGACAATTTTGTTTCCTAAAGAATGAAAGTAATTTTTGAAGCATCGATTTATTACTTTTCTTTAGAATCTTCATTTCTTTCTTCATAACTCCAAGTTCTGCTTGGTAATTATCCAATTTAAGTTGCATGCAAGCTTTGCAATCTTTCAGTGCTTCTTCATCTTCTTCATCATCTTCTTCTATTTCGATCATCGGGGCTTTTCCTTTGTGACGGTTTACGGATTGATCAGATGGTTTGACGGAAGAATCTTCTTGAGTTAAGTTGAGTTTCTTGGTGTGGTTGGAATAGGTGTAGAAGGAATAAACACCATCATGTTCTTGGAGTAGTCCAGTGTTCTTCCAATAATTCCCATCCATGTAACGAAAATACTCTCTCGGTTGTTGAACATAGGGGAGTTCACTTCTTGCACCCATGACTATGGCGGTGATAATTTCGGCCGCTCCAATTTTACTTCTCATGCTCGTCGAGTTCTTCTTTATCATATCCCAAATAATATCCACAATTTTCGCTTCTTTCTTCATCATAATGCACAAAAGAACAAACAAGTCTTTCTTTTGAACCTTTGTATTCTCTACTTGACAAAATACCGAAGTGGAAAGGTATTTGTGGAGAAGAAGAATGTGCATTCATCCTTAATGAGTTTGTTAGGAGAATTTTTGGGACCAAAAACTCTCTTACCCAATAATTTGCCCAAACTCGATTACGTTGAAATGATTCAGTAATGCTCGATGAATTAGAAATCTTATTGTTATCCTTGATTCTGAAATTGTATTGCCCTTTTCCTTCAATCTTCGTAGTCGAATGTAACTAAAAACTCCAGAATCCAATCTCGATTTTGCAGAAAGCATAAAGACACAAACTTCGTAAGGCCAAGTGCCGAAAGGTAGACTTCCATTTCTTCACGGAGGTTGAGAGTTTCCAAGAAAACTAGATCAAGGAATATCATTACCGTGATTTCTAATTTACTTAGCTTCTGAAATCTCTTTCCCTCTTCTCTTATCCTCAATGGGAAAGGATAATCAAATTTATCTTGAATTGATTGGGAGCCTCTCTTTTGTGCTGCTCTCTTCACACGAGTCATTTTGATTTTGAAGAAAAAAGGTTTGAAAAAGGTTAGATGTTTGAATGTAGAAGATGTGAAATTTCAGAGAATTTGAAGGTTGTTTTGAAGGTGTGGTGGCTAGGGTTCAACTTGGACCTATTTATAGAGGTTTAAGGGGTCTCTAATTGGTCATAAGTAAGATTATGGCTGTTTATGCTCAAAACTAGCCATTAATGGCGGTTTTAGCCAAATGTCGCGTGTCAGTTCACGAAGGCCTGTCATGATCGTGACTTTCTCGCAATTGGTCTCGAGTATGATTTGGGTCGCGGTCGCGAGTTGCTTACTTTTCAAATTCCTTCAATTTTTAGACTTGTACCTACAAGAACATAGAAACACAAACACAAATAAACTTTGTTAAATACAAACAATAAATATTTACTATTATACCATGAGTATTCATGGTGATGATAGCAATTGAACATCAATGTCTTGTTATTCAAAATTTATTTTCATAAATAACAAGCATTACAAACAAACAAAAACACAAAAGTAGACAACTAATAAAACAAACAAACACAAACACACAAATTGAAATCTACCTATACAACTTTTCTAAGAAGAAAAGATATGAAATTATTCATGCGGAAGTGATCCTTGATAAGTGTATAATTACACATATTATCATGATAATTTTGCATAATAAATGCTATGGTTTTAGTCATTTTTATACTTCATATAAAAGATTTCACGTGGTATGTAGTTATTTTTTATGCAAATGCAGATACTAGGTAAATCTTTGGAGTAAAATGGACTAAGGTGGA
>CATIWQ010491344.1:0-14729 GCA_949673415.1 Euphorbia schlechtendalii
GAAAACTTTTATTGATAAGTGATTTGCAAGTACACTTATACAACAATCGCTCGAGAATATAGAGAAATCTAGTGATCGAAACAAGGATTCGAATCACTTAAACATTTTCTCGCTAACACTTAAGAACATAGCGAATCTAACTACACACACTATATCTCTCTTTATTTTCACTTTATCCACTCTATGCTACTGCACCATATGTTACATATCTCACGAAATTATTGAGGATTTGGAGCCCTATTTATAGAGTTTGAAGGGTTGCGTCTATCCAAACGAAGGGTTGTGTCCATTGGTGAAAGATTGCATCTCTTCATTGTGATTGATTGAGAAGCTTTGACATAATCCACAATGGATAGGCATCTTTACATGATTGGTTGACTTCTGATAGGTGTCTTATCGTTGGTAGTTGATGGCGGTTGATCATGCTTATCTGGAGGTTGTTAGTTAAGAAGATAGAACCAGAAATCGGTCCATGTAGCGACCATGAATCTTTGAATGGCAGACTTCTATTCTGAAGTGAACAAGTCATGACCGCAAATGAATGTCATGACCTTGAATTGAGATTTTCTTCAGAAATCTTCTTATAACTTCACCGATCTTTAACAGCTTCGATCCTAAGCCAAATCTTTAAGTTCCACACATATTTTTGCACCTTTTACACTCTTTTTTCATAGAATTCCACTTTAGATTATTTTACTCCCAAGATTTACCTAGTATCTGCATTTGCATTAAAAACTACATACCACGTGAAATCTTTTATATGAAGTGTAAAAATGACTAAAACTATAGTGTTTAATGTATGAAATTAATGTGATAATAAGTGTAATTATACACTTATCAATGACTACCATTTTGCTCAAAATTTTCTTGATCGATTTATTGGCTGCTTCCACCGCCCCGTTATCTTATAGTCTGTCAGGGGATGATCGATGGTGCTCAATCCCATATTTCTCTACCAAATCTACTGTCACTCCTTGGAACTGAACCCCATTATTCGATATGATTTGATATGGGATACCATAGCGGGTGTATATATGCATTTCTATGAACTTGGCCATCTTCTTAGTGGTGATATTGGTGTAAGACTTGGCCTCTACCCATTTCAAAAAGTTATCGACTGCTATTATGATAAATCGATGTCCATTAGTTAAACTAGGTCGAATTTCGCCAATGATATCGTTGCCCCACGCTGAGAATGGCTAAGGAGTAGATAGGCTATGGAGCTTGGATGGGGGTAAGCGGCTGATGTCTCCATAAATCTGGCATTCATGACATTTTCTTACTTCAGCCATGCAGTCTGAGACCATCATCATCCAAAAATATCCTTAGCACTAAATTTTCTTTGCAAGTGTTAACCCATTCATATGGGGTCCATAATCTCCTGCATGCATTCGTCGGATGACTAATAGTGCCTCTTTTTCAGTGAGGCATCTTAGCAATAAACCTTCAGATGTGCGTTTGAATAAATCTCCATCGACTAATCTAAATTGTACAGCCAATCTTAGTAAGGAAGTTCATTTTGAGTCTGTTGCTCCCTCTAGATATCCTCCAGTTCTCAAAAAAGTTTCGATGTCTAAGAACCAACTGCTTATGGCTTGTTCATCTTCTATTTCCACTAGGAGACAGTAGAAAGGTTCTTTAGTTGTTTGAAGGACAACTGGCTTCATTGGTTAAGCCTGGGGACCTTCCCACATTGATGCTAGTGTAGCGAGTGCATCGGCCATTTGGTTTCGTCCCTTGGTACGTGTTTGAAAACACATTTCATGAACTTTTAGGAGGCCTTCTAGACTGCTTCCACATAAAGACGAAGTGATTCCTCTCTGATTTCCCAATCTCCAGTGACTTGTCTGATAACTAAAGTAGAGTCCCCAACTATTGAAACTTCTTTTGCCCGAACTTTCCTAAGTGCCTCTAACCCAAACAGAAAGGCTTCGTATTTTTCACCATTATTCATTACTGGGAACTCCAATCATTTTGACAGTGGTATGACTTCGTTCTAAGGGTTTATCAAGATAACACCTAGACCAGCCCCACTTCTATTCATCACGCCATCAAAGAACATTTTCCATTCTATTCGAACTTCTTCTGTGACTGCCAATTTTTCATCTGGGAATTCAAGGTCCTCGACGTAATCAGATTCCAATGGTTGATTAGCCAAAAATTCTACGACTGCTCATCCCTTGATTACTTTCTTGGTTACATACTCGATGTCGAACTCTGATAACAGGAGTAACCACCATTTGAATAAATCTCCATCGACTAATCTGAATTGTACAGCCAATCTTCGCAAGGAAGTTCATTTTGAGTCCGTTGCTCCCTCTAGATATCATCCAGTTCTCAAAAAAGTTTCGATGTCTAAGAACCAACTACTTGTGGCTTGTTCATCTTCTGTTTCCACTAGGAGACAGTAGAAAGGTTCTTTAGCTGTTTGAAGGACAACTGGCTTTATTGGTTAAGCCTGGCATAAGGTGTAAAATTTAAAAAGATGGGAAGATAGCGCATCGTTCCCATCAAACATGGACATACCAGCCAAATTGAAGCTGGTTCCCCGAAACCTCCTCTCGATCTATAACCTCCCGATTGCTCGATTGCGAATCTAGAATCTCCATAACATCATCTAGGTCCATTCCTGACCCAATCACCATCACGTATTAGTTGTCCCCACTGGGTGTTACTTCTCCTGATAAAACCCTCCTTACGTGAAGCAACATAGGTTTTTGGCCGGTAAAAATCGACAACCCAGCTAGGTCAACCTCAAACCTTTCAATCTCGCCTCCGAACCCACGGTGACCTGATTCCTCCTCTAACATCCTCAAAACATGTCATTAATCAATTCTTGTTCCGACTATCATCACAAATTCCCCCAAGCCTTCAGACATGCATTTTAGCACCTTCTTCTCCTCGATCCCAGAGTTGATCACTCCCACGTTTGCCTCAAAATTTGGCAAAGGGTTTATCTTAGTATTAGGTTTAAGGGTTGGTTCATGAATGTTTTTATCAACCACTAATTTATGAATGGCCTTCAGCAGTTCTTTGTAGTTGTTCATCATGTACCCCACTGTCACATGGTAATGGCAGAAATTGTTTTTATCCTCAAGCCTGGAAGGAACGTGTTTTTTCAAGCTCTCCATCTACTTGAGCTCACGTAACTTGGTAAATAGGAATCCAAGATTGGCCGTGTAAGGGGGAATGCCATGGTACTCCTCCTTGGGCAGTCTAACAGCAGCTATTTTTTCTTCCTGCACCAGTTGTACTGCAGGCTGCTTTGTCTTAACCTGTACAGGGTTAGACTCATTCTTCTTATACCAGTGCTTGCTAGCTGGCTGCTCCACTATCTCATCCATAGCGTCATAACGCTCTATCTTCTCCTCCCGAAAAACACTTCCCAATAGCTGTGAAAGGTCTCCGACCCGAGCCTTTTCCTATAAGATAGAAGTGCACCATCCAAAAGCTTAA
Source organism: Euphorbia schlechtendalii (assembly GCA_949673415.1). NCBI lineage: Eukaryota > Viridiplantae > Streptophyta > Magnoliopsida > Malpighiales > Euphorbiaceae > Euphorbia > Euphorbia schlechtendalii. The sequence goes on from CATIWQ010491344.1 coordinate 3,457, forward strand.
TAATCAGTTCTGGCAGACTCAAACGAGCCTGCAACCTGATCAGCATGGTCATCTAACGTTTAAATTAGGGCTTAAAACTCTCGCCCGGCTTCTATTTCACTACCTCCAAGTTTTGTATCGTGGTGACCATAAGGGTGTTGAAACCCTAATGATCGACCATGGCTTGGGATAGACGTCTCCAATCATAAGCTATGTCGATAGGGAGATGACTGTAGCACTCGTTAATGGGACTTCCAAGAGTGACGATGAATAGCTTGGCCATCATGCGATCACTTATCTTCAAGGCCCTCATCACGTTCTGGTAATGTGCAAGGTGAGCACGAGGGTCTGTGGTGCCTATGTACTTTTCAAACTGGGGCATCGCAAAAGTTGGTTATAGTGTATCCTCATCTCCAACTGTTGACTGTGCTGGGAACATGCTCATCCGCCCTTGTGCATGGTGACCACCATGGGTAGCCAAGAATTGCTGCCATAGCTTCGCCATCCCAGGTTATTGGAGGATGTTATTTCCTGCTCTCGAGTAACCACCATACTGACTTCCCTAATTGTACTGCCCTTGGCCCTGAAACATCTAAGAAGGCACGCTCTAACTCGAAACTGAAGGTTGAGTCACCCCATGGATGAAGGGAATGTAGCTGGAGGAAGGCCTTATCTCTGTTGGCCCTACTACTCTTGGTGAAAAAAATGTTTGACACCGCTGTCCCGAGAAGAACTGACCACTAACCTGCGGTTGAGAAGTGTTTCTAAAATTATACGTGGCCTGACTGACTTGTGGCTGGCCTTGCCCCCCCCGAACTGGTAATAGGTGGGAATGATAGTGTTGCAGATTGGGTACATCGCAGCTGAAGAAGATGGTCCCTCATGTAAGACTGTATCATCGACATTTGAATTGGGTACCGCATCATTGGCCCTCTCTTCGGGCTACCAGATCTTGGTGTGACGACTGATGAGTGACGCAAACTAGTCACTATTTGCAAAGGCGTTCATAGCGATCGCAATCTCAGCGCTCACCGACGATTGGTTTCTTTGTGGATTATGTCCCGCCATAAATTATTCCTCCCCTACGTTCTGTTTTTACAGGTTGGCCATACTACCAGTCTAAACAAAACTGAACGGAGTGCGCTGTCCTGATTTCAAACCCGAGTCTTCACTGGAGTTTGTGTTCAAAACCCCCTCTGGGGTGGTCGTGATTGGAGAAATGCGGAATAAGCGGTGAGAAGACTTGTTCCAATCCCTCTAGTAGACAGGTTTTTTCCTAGCTGAGGTACACAGGAAGATCATCAGGTTATGCATATTAGGTCTTGGTGCGCGGTTGATGCGTGAAGTGTTAATGTCATGGCTACATACGTAAAGGGTTAACGTGCCATGATGCGAGATAAAAAGTATGTTATCAATCCATTTAAAACAAACAGCGTTAGTCGATGATAAAAAATGTAAAAGTGAAAGCCCGACCCTTGGGGGTGGGTTTGAGATCTGCACACTCTCCGTGGGGTAACGTGATAGGAATGATGTATTGTAAATGTGATGAGGTGACTAAGCTACCCATGTGGTAATAAGTCAATAATTCGAGATCTCGTACTGTGATGAAATCTCATGAAATGAAAAAATTAATTTTGGGTACACAGTGCATCGTACCCTAATGAAATTATATAAAGTTCCAAAAAAATTACGTGAAAACAACTACTGGATGTAGCCATTAAATGGATGTTTGGTCTTTTTTCCCAATTAGGGCAGAGTCTCGGATATTGAAGTGAGCATCATTATAAGAAGGCTATGTGGTGATGCATGAAATATTGCCCTTCGCGGGTGGATAGTTCGGGTGAGTGGACACCTCGAATAAGGGTAAGGTAAGTTCTTTGTGAAGCAAGTTCGCCCTATGTGAGCTTAGGTTAGGATATCAATTGGGATATCACTTGATGTGGGGAAACATAGTTTGGGTTCGTGTTTACCTCGTTTAGGCTTAATCGCCCGAGGAGGGCTATGAATCGAACACCAAGTAGGCATCGCGCAAAGATTTGGGTAGGTTTGCCTTGATAGTCGGACATCATGGGGATGTCACGCTGAAAATGGGTAAATGATGTTTACATGATTCTAATTGGTTTCATGCTGTCCTAGGGTGACACGATCTCGAGTGTCAACTAAATCCTAAGTATGAGTGATACCAAATTGGCATCATGTTGATGATAACATGATATGTACATTTTAATTTGTTTTAATATCATGAGTGTGTGCGTTCAAGTGTCTGTATTAAGATTCGTGGTTAGAATGGCACATTCGTACAATTTATGATGAATCAAAAACGGTAAACACATAGCACATAGAACACAATATCCAACTTCCAACCATACAACTCCCACTCGTAGGGTTTTTGGCTAGTCTCTATCCTAAGTTTTGGTTCATCTTAGTACCACTAGGGCACTAAGGAGCGCACCTGCAAGAAAATATAATGAATGATCGTTCGTTGGGTAACACCCTAGGGAAAATGCCTATGGCTTATTTACATGAGGTTTGTGAATGTGCTGCTGATGTAGAATGTTCTTGTTGCACTAAAATACACTCCAAGCCTCTCCCCAAATGGGTTCTAACAAGGGAGGTACATGCTATATGGCTACAAGTGCTCCACTCGCTCAAGAACTATCTTTTCTTAAGGAGGTAGATGAGTACACGAGAAAGCTTCGTGGTAATTGGGTAACTTAGACTTACGGGCTAATCTCCTCTATTGCAATGCAAAATTATGAATATGTCATAAATAAGAAAATAAGAAATAATGTGATAAATAATTTTAGGCACTTATCCAAAATCTAACACCTTTGAAAAAAAAGTTTAAGAAAAATCCCCAGCAGAGTCGCCACTATGAGCGGACGACACGGAGAGCAATGGGCCAAGAGTGCGCTGTTTATAAGTGCGGTCCACCAGGGTGTTTTTAGGAAAATAAAATGTACCGAGTCATGGACCCGGAAGTTTGAAAGAGAAAGCGGAAAACATTTTAGATTGGTCAAAACCCGAATCTGCCATCTCTTAGTGTAGAGTTGCTACCTGGATTAGCTCTTCCACGAATTAGAGTCCTGTGAGGTTTAACGTCCGGGGGACGACCCACTAAGACACATCAATTCGGGTTCGGGATAAGTTGCTTACTTCTTATTATATCACATTAAATTACATCTACAGAAAACCGTATTTCTTAATTGTGCATATTCGTACTTATATCGTTTTCGAGTTTATAATGTATGATTTACACATATTTAGAAAGCAATAAATCCATACATAAATCAATAAGTAAATGCGGAAAAGTAAAGATTAAGATTACAAAACCTTGGAGGATGCAACCGCCCGCCTAATATATTAATTACATTTCCCAAAAAAAAATATAATTGAAATTGCGATACCCTAGGAAAAAATAAAATCCTAAGCATACATATAATCCTAATATACCTGCATCCACAAGGGTTAGCACATGGTATAATACAACGTTTGCACATATGTTCGATTTGATTTTGGCGAGGCTCGTGTGGCCTAATTGAAAAATCGACGATTAAAAAAATCCTTATTTAGAAATAAAAAGGTTCATTTTTATTAACATATTGGCTGCTCATTTTAATTAGTGAAAATGCTAGCATGGCAAAAATGTGAGGACTGTTATCCGGGAATAATTTGTGTTCCCTTCGTGGGGGGTATTCTAACAGGAATCTTCAACAATTAAAAGAAATAGAAAAGAAGGAGAAATATTACATTATTACTTACATAATAAAAGAAAGCAGAATTAAACCTAGGTTAACATGTAGAATAAAATAAAACATATAAAGCATAAGACAAAGCAACTCTAGAAACTCAAAGGTTTACCCTTACGGAGCGAATCCACTTCGATATACCCGCTTGATCCTTGGGAGCGTTCCTCGTCGTCTTTAAATTTTTGGTGTTTGATAAAAAGTTGATTCCGAATTAATACGTGTCTTTAATCTAGAAAAAGGTCGTTTTAAAAAGCAAGAAAGTTATTTTTCGTTTGTTTGTTAAAAATTGCTAGTCCCGAACATTGAAAATTCCCCCGATATTTATAGGGGAATTTTCCAGAAAAAATTGGGACTCATTAAAAAAATTCGGCAAGGGGGGTCCCTCACCGAAACTCTAGCGAGCCTCTATTCGTCCGTCCCTAGTAGAGTCGCCACTGTGAGCGGACGACACGGATGCGATGGACCGAGAGTGCGCTATTGAAAGCCGCGATCCACTGGGGTGTTTTTGGGAAAATAAAATGTACCGAGTCGTGGACCCGGAAGGTTTGAAAGAGAATGCAAAATAGATTTTTAGATTAGACAAACCCGAATCAACCGTCTCTTAGTGTAGAGTCACCACCTAGATTAGCTCTTCTAGGAATTAGAGTCCTGTGAGGCTTAACGTCCGGGGGACGGCCCACTAAGACATAGAGATTCGAGTTCAGGATAAGTTGCTTACTTCTTATTGGATCACATTAGATTACATCTACAGAAAACCGTATTTCTTAATTGTGCATATTCGTACTTATGTTGTTTTCTAGTTTATAATGTATGATTCACACATATTTGGAAAGCGATAAATCCATACATGAAGCGATAAATAAATGCGGAAAAAGTAAAGATTAAGATTACAAAACCTCGGGAGATGCAACTACCCGCCTAATCTATTAATTACATTTCCCAAAAAATAATTGAAATTGCGATACTCGAAGGAAAATAAAATCCAAAGCATACATCTAATCCTAATCTACCTACATCCACAAAGGTTAACACTGGGTACAAAACAACATTTGCACATATGTTTGATTTGATTTTGACGAAGTGTGGCCTAATTGAAAACTCGGTGATTGAAAATTCTTATTTAGAAATAAAAAGGTTCATTTTTATTAACTCGTTGGTTGCTCATTTTAATTAGTGAAAATGGTCGCACGGCAAAAATGTGAGGACTGTTATCCGGGAATAATTTTTTATTCCTTCGTGGGGGTATTCTAACAGGAATCTTCAACAGAAAAATACAAAAATAACTCTGGCTTTTAGCAAACTACATTCTTCTAAAATTTCTTTTCGAATTAAAAACATATTTTAATTCCGACTTTCTTTTAATCACCAAACTAAATTAAAGACAAACGAGGAACGCTCCCAAGGATCAAGCGGGTATATCGAAGTGGATCTGGCAAGGCCGGTTTTGAGTCGCCTAGTTTTATTTTTTTTTAATTTTTAATTTCAATTAATTTTAAAAATATTTTTAATTAATTTTTACTAAAGTCTAATTTTGTAAGTCTTTAAAATAAAATTAGGGACGATGAGCACTCCCATGTGACAATCTCTAGATAATTGAAAATTGTGTGATTCAAGGATTAAATCTTGAAAAGCCAACATAATCGAATGCACGAGCTAGTAGAAAATCCCATGCTCACGGTAGTTTAACTTGAGGGTAAAGTTAAAGATCTTCGTTGAGCTTAGTTCTATGGTCTAACTCCAAGTAAGTTTGTGTTGACTTGTTTCCTTGGTCTGCTGACCTAAATGCTGTTTACTCAGCCCTCGATATTTAGATTTTGTTTTAGCTGTGCTTAATTATTTATGTCTTAGCTGATATTTTGATTGTTCAATTGTGCTGACCTTTCCATTTGAGGAAAGATGGAATCTTGCCTTTTGGTCTAAGCTTTTACAGACATTAATGAAAGACGTTATACAAAAGAAAAAAGGAATTAATAACGACAAAGACAAAAAGTTCAACGCTAATGAAGAAAAAAGTTTTCTGGAGAAAAGCTGCAAGAAAATAAAGTCAATTTGGATTGTTGCAGTGCATATTTCCTGCAAATGCGTGACTCTACAAGTTTATCAGATTGACAGAAGGAACAGGAAGATGACACGTAGCAAGTTAGTGCATATTCTCTCTTATGGATTTCCGGTATCAAAGAGATAAGGATTCGAATTTGAAGCTCTGATTTCATTCCATTTTCACAACGGATTGATTTTTATCTCAAAACGGTGTGATTCTAACTCCTAATAAATCAAATTGAAGAAGCAATGGGTCGATAGTTGAGCTGTCAAATTACAGAAGATTCTAAAGCAAGTTCAACGACTACTTTCTTGATTTCACTTATAAAAGAAGCAAGAAGACAAGCATTGGAACTTGGTGAACACAATTGAATTTCTACTAAGCTGAATCTGTGTCAAAATCTCAGCCTTAAAGAAATTCAATCAAGAAAGCAACTACTCAGCAAGAATCTACTTTAGAATAAGAGAATAGATATATCATTTCATTTGTAAAATTTGATTAGTGTAACTGGATCAACATTTCTATAAGTTGAATCTAGCTCTTGTTTGAACTCTGTTGAGTTGTTAATAGAAGAGGGTATTTTAGTCACCGGATGAGCGATTACAGTAAAGAGGGTACTCAATTGTAATTGGGGAAATATGTGAAAGGCTTCTCTGCCTAGGGTAAATGAGTTGAGATTAGTGGATTAAAACCAAGACACTTTTTGGGGACTAGAGGAAGGCACACGTTGCTGAACCAATATAAATCTATATGTTTTTTACTTTAAAGTTGATTTTTTTCTCTATTTCTAATCAATCGGCTGACCTACTCAGCAAAGAGTTCGTTTATCATAAAAAGGTTTACTATTTTAATATAGCGAGTAATTCACAATTGGAAATGCCAAGCATGTCCACGCATACAACGAGCCCTGCGCTCTAGTCATGGCTCCCCGCATTAAAACCTAGGAGCTCACATTGGTCATGCGATTTCAATAGGAATCACATCGTATCAAGGAAGGCATCTCATGCCTCGATCATGAAAAAGTCTGAACCTGCTCACAAGCAGTTTTAAAATTCTTGCGACGGAGTGGCGCAATGCCATTCAACTAGTTAGTTAATCCCTAGTTATGGTGAGGTAAGGCAACCATCAGTTTCAAAATTCCTGCGATAAAGCGGCGCAATTCCATTCAACCAGTCGATCAACCCTTGGTCATGGTAACGTAAGGCTACTAATAGTTTCAAAATTCTTGCGATGGAGTAGCGCAATGCCATTCAACCAGTCGATCAACCCCTGGTTGTGGTGACGTAAGGCTACCAGCAGTCTAAGAATTCATATGATGGAGTAGCGGAATACCATTCAACTAATCCGTCAATCCCTGGTTATGGTGACGTAAGGATACGAGTAGTCTCACCAATTCCTACAATGGAGCAGAGCAATGCCATTCAACCGTTCGATCATTCCTCGATTATGGTGATGTAAGGCTACCAGCAGACCCAATTTATGGCTACGTCTCAGCTATAATTGTCATATCCCTTGATCTTTCATGGAATCATACTGGTCTTACTCAGTCATGAATCGACGAGAGGCATCCTATGAGCATGAGAGTTTTCTATCTCTCTCATAAAATAATGATGAAATCTTTTTCTAACCTCACCCTTGTTAGTGTATCTACTTTTCAGGATCGATAACACATTTGGAAGAAACCTTTCACGATAATTTGCATTCAACCCCTCTTAATTAACAAGTAATCTGAAATTTACCTCCTAGAGAAGTGTAGGTGGCACCACTCTAGTTAACTTAGCGGCACTGCCATAATATTTCCCATTTTTGACAATATTTATCCTCTTACTCATGCGTCAATTCTATCCACGCAAATCTATCCTTGAGGAGGTGATTTGGTAGGGTGAGAAGGTATTTAAACCCCAAAAATAAAGGTTCTAAGGACTTTTGATCAGAAATTCAAATTTGAGAGTGAGAAAGGGAGAGAAATGATGAAGTAGAGAGACAAAGTGAAAGAAAAGCAAGGAAATAGATCTATTTAGGTTTCTTTAGTTGTTCTCTTGCTTAATCTCATAGATTTAAACTTAAAACTGGTGGAAATTATAGAGAAAATGGTTTAAATAGGATTTTAGAGACTTAATAATTAAAATACCACCCAAATCTTCAAGAAAGGCTTCTTAAGGTGTTCAAGTCTCAAAGAGTGGATTCACGACCATAAGGTAAGATTTTGAGTTTCCCTATCCTCTTTTGTGCCTTTCTAGTTAGTTTTTGCTACTTCGGTTGTATTTTTGGGGTCTTTTCTTCCCCTTTTCTCTCTTTGGTGTTTCTGTCAATTGTGAAAATTACCAATAATGCTTTAGTTGGAGCGTCACCACTGTATTAACTACAACGGTGTCGGCCAACTACATCATTATTTCTCTTTTTTTGTAGTTTTCCTTCTTTTCCGTTTTGACTCGTAATAAAGGGATTGCTTTGAGATCGTAATCCCAACACCGCTAGACTTGCTTGAGAGATGCCGGTATAGCTCATGGTGGTGACATTATCATGGGGACAACAACATAATTTTCTCTCTCCTCTTCTTCTTCGATTGTTTATGTGCTACTAGAAGAAGCGGCACCGCTCCAGTGAACCACCACCACTAGAACATCTCCAGTGGTTCTGTTATTTCGAGCAATTCCCCTCCCTCCCTTTGTAGTGAGTCATATTCTTCTCAGACCAAACAAGTCTTGCACTTCTATAGGTACTACAGAGGTGCAGCTACACTTATAGCATTGCTGGTAACTACAGAAGTGTCGGAGTTATTTGAGAAACAGTTTCTCTCCCTTCTTCTCTTAGCCTTATGTTTTTATTTTCAGGTTTAGGAACTACAATTCAACAATGAGAGACTCAATTTCTCTCTGAAATTAGTCCAAACATCTGACCATGTGGAAATTTCACTAAAATGGATTAAATAATTAACTCGAATATTAATTGGTTAAACCTATCTATGCATGTTAATGGGTATATTATTTCATCTATTTGTCATACCTCATGCTAACCCTTGTCGATGTAGGTAGATTCAAGCTATATGCATGCTAGGTTTTCCTTCGGGTATTCATTTTCCTTTTTAGAATCAATGTATAGGATTTGTCCTCTTTCCCATATGTAATTAATCCCCCTTTATTGCTTTATTTACTTCATTTTATCGCTTTCCTCGCATGATGGATGAAATATATAAAATCGAACACTAGTTAGGATGGGATAAAACCATATCAGAAAGTTGGATAATTTCACTTAAAATGAATGATTTAATTTGGCTAATGAAGAGTAGATAATTCATCCAAGTTCGGAATCTATGCTTATGGTATGGTCTACTACCCGATGGAAAAATCATACCTAAAAATTTTCTGGTTAAGTTGATCTGGGTGGTGACTCTATCTTAAACACAGGATTTCTATCTCATTTCTTTTAAGCATTAAAATGTAAAATTGTTTTCTACACTCCACAACATAAAACCATTTATCAAGATGGTCTTTAGCCTGCTTTGCAGCGTCATCCCTTATAAAAATTTCTTCCGATCATAATAAGATTGATTCTGAGTAATTTCTTCTCTTAATTGAATTTCTTTGAACTGAGATTTTTGTAGAGTTTCAGCTTGACAGAAATTCCATATGTAATAACCAATTTCTAAAGTTCTCCTTCTTGCTCCTTTTATAGGCTTGAAGCTTGAAGCTTGAAGTAGGCATTGAACTTGTTTGGCATCTTCTGGAAAATATCTCCAGCTTCAAATTTCACCCATTGTAGATTCAAATCAATTCGTTAACAGATAGAGTTGCATTGTTGTGAAATAGGTTGAAATCCATTGAAGATTCAGTATTTCTTGTCTACTTAATGTCATAATCCAATTGAGAGATAAGGTGTGCTTCTTGATGCGTATCATTTTCCCATTCATCTAGTTCCCTAACGTCTTCATTGGTACACGCAGTGATAGGAGATATTTGCAACTTTTCAACCGTTTAACTTTGTCTCATTGCAGCTTTCTCCTGATAATTTTTTGTTTTAACATAGCTTTTGTCCTTGATTTTTTGTTAATTCTCTTTTCTCATGTTGCCCTTTTTACTTATGTGTAAAGTGAACATTAATTTCTTCAAAATAGTCCAATAAAGAGAATATTCCTTTTTACAAGACTAAGGTCCGCGCGCGATAGGTTTAACCTACTCAACGAAACAAAATGACATAAACCCACACTAAAATATCAATTAAAGAACCTGCATTGAGAATTTATACTTATAAAACATGTCAATGTATAACATACTACAAGCACACAGAGTTAAATCATAGATAAGGTCAGACATTGAAATACTCTACCCTTGAGCATTTATCGATATGCTGAGTAACTTATCTTAATGATTAACATCGACATTGATTTAATAAACTTTGACTAAGTAACTTTGACATGATCAAAACTTTTTAACATGAATTGAGTCTGCTCAACTCATTCTAGGTTCAACAAGTAATTTTGATCAAACAATTAGAGATGTTATTATTCTTTATCCTAAAATTTAATATGTAATTATAAAGTTGTTATTATCGATCGAACCAGACTCAAGGTGAGCTTGGGTACACCAATTCCAAGCCCAATTCGGAAGCTTTGGATTTTAGCGGGCTCAAGCCAAACTTAGTAAAATATTGGGAAAATGTCAACTTTGGTCTAACTTCCCAAAATATTTTCATGTTTGCCAAAATATGGAATCAAATACAATTTTAATTTTTTGGGTAAATTTCAAAAATATACCCTGTGGTTTCAGTCATTTTCAAAAAGAGGGTCATCAAATTTTTTAGGGAAAACTTCAAAAAAGTACCCTATGATTTCATTCATTTGCAAAATGAGGTCTGTGGTTTCAAAATATTTGCAAAATGGGACATATGGATTCAAAATAGAGGTGTTACATTAAATATTTTTAACAATTCAACATTCTAATAATTTACCCTTATTATTTAAAAATTCTACGTCATGATTTGTGTAATTTTCGAAGATTTTATTATTTTTTATTATTTTTAAGCTTGTTATCATAATTTAATTACAAAAATAATTTCAATATTAAAAAAATTTCAAAAAGTTTCACCGATGTGTATTGTATTTTTAATAATCATCACGTCAAAGTTCAGATAAAAATGAATAAAATTACCTATTTTGTGTCATAATTTAATATTGAGGATTCTTTATTTGCAAATTTTTTGAAATCACAGACCCTGTTTTGCAAACGAAAAAAATTCTCAGACCCCTTTTTACAAATGAGTGAAACCATGTGACACTTTTTATGAAGTTTACCCAATTTTTTATTTCAAAATGAGGACTATGTGTGAGCACGGGATTTTGTACCAGCTCGCGGGTTCAATGATGACGGCTTTTACGAAATTTTATCCTTGAATCACACATTTTCGAGTATCCTGACGTATCCGAATTGGAATCCTCCTCGTTACTAATAAAATTATTTAATTTAAGTTAGAAATTAATTAACTAAAAAAATGAAAGAGATGTAATC